>JBCAUA010055049.1:0-11502 GCA_038406235.1 Peronia verruculata
CTTCGTTCAAGGTGACTTGGGAAAAAATTTTAGGATTGTTTACCACCCCCCCCCCCCCCCCCAAAAAAAAAATTATCAACAACAAGGAGTAAAGATTCATACTTTACAATAAAACATAACTTATGGCAAGACAGTTTCCTTATAGCAACAACCATAATTGAATTGTTTGACGGCCTGACACACTGAAAATGAAGCAGAGAAACTTTCCTACAGTCTCGATTATCAATGACAATACTCTCAATACATACACTGAACATTCAAGTTTAATATTACATACATGAAAGTCACACAATAAAGTTGCATAAATAAACAGTATGCAAACACAAAATAAAAATAAAGCACAGTGGTTCTCATGAATAGAAATATCAGACTTAAGACTCCACAAGATGCAAATATATCACCGTGATGATATTTTTTGCCAAATTCTGCTCTTGTTCATATGCAAAGGAAATTAGCAAGGAACACTTTAGTCTGGAGGTACTTGTGTGTTCAAATAGAAAGGAAATCACAGAAAAGCCAATATGTTAAATCTTGTTGTGGAATGACAAGAGACTCTGAACCTGAAATGACTGATGACATTAGAAAATCATGAAGAAAAATTAATATCACACTGTAGGAATCATTGGAGATATAAAAGTTGGGAAAATACATTTAAAAGTAATAATAAATGCTCATACACTGACCATTATCAAGAATAAATAGATTTTCATCATGACATGAAGAACTAATGTGTGGTTCTACCACTTTAAATCATCTTCAAATGGAAAAAAAAAAAAAAAAAATCTGTGCATTTACACTTTTTAAACTGAAACTAAACATGGGTAAATAAATAGTTGACCAGCTCAAAAGTAGCAAAAATTCATTGTTATTTCAGTTTTTGTTTTTTTGTTTTTTTTGGATAGAGCCAGCAAAAAATTAACTGTTCAGCTAGGTGATCAAAAATGCACCATTACCATTTTTCAAAACATCAGATGTTTTTCGATGCTTGATTTGTAACGATTCAAAACGTTGACCCACTGTGATTACAAGAAGTGGAACTCATTTTATATTTCAATTGAAACATTTATGACCAAAACCAACATTGCTGGTTTTCAGTTGCATAATCTTGAAACTAAAAACTTTCACATTTGCTGGGGTTTTGTGCCGCTACACTCTGTTTCTACTCTCTGACACAGCAGTACTTTCCGCAGGAAGGTCAGGTCTTCTAGGTGGAGGACGTCTTGGTTCTTCAATGACTCTCGGTCCTTTCTCTTCCTTTTTCACATCGATCGGTATCCACTCCTCACCATGTACGGCAGCCTGTAGGAAAAAAGAAAGAGACCTCAAAAAAAAAAAAAAAATCCAAACTTCCTACATGACTTGTATGACCTGCCACACAAAACTGCAGGGAATAAAATTATAGCTGGACATTTTTGGTTACCAAATAATTCAGGTATCATCACTGATGTAAAATCTGTATGTTTCTGAAATAAAAAAAAAGAAAAAGAAAAAAAAAGAAAAAGAAACAATCCCACTGAAATCATCCTTGTTACATAACCCACACTCCTTGTGGCACCAAATGGGCAGCTCGTATGACAAATCCAATGACAGGAATTTGTCATAATTATCAAGGAATGTTGTGACATTTATGAGCAGACTTATTCATTTCACAAACATACAAATAAAACTTTCTACATCAGTCTATTTACATAGATAAACTACGATTTTATGACTCGCTTTGTCCTTATGATTGTATTTTTGGTTTGTTCAATATTATCTTGCCATATTATCCAATGGAAATCATTTTGACCTGCCCTATTACTTCCCTTTACCAGAAACAAATGGCACTGAACTAGCTGTGTAAAGAAGAAAAAAAAAAATCATTTTACTTCTTGTCATTTACAAGATTAATTACAAAGAAATCTGATAAAATTATGACAATGATAAGAAAAGATTTTCTCTGTAACATAAATTTTTCATGGTGTAGGTTCCAGACTAGGAGTGCAAAACCATTTTTTCTCCTTCTTCCCACTGCTTGTTCCACATCCCTTATGGAGCTGGTCAAAGTGATCCCCCCATTGTAAATCTATCGCTCAAGTTAACCCAGGATAAGATCAACATATTCAAAACCATACACATTATCAAATAAATGAAATCAAATGAAATAAAATAAAAAAGAGTGGGGATGTAGAAGAGATTTTTTTATTAAACTCCTCTCCCAGTCAGACCCTGGGGAAACTTTTCAGACGCTCATGAGCTCACTTCTCTGTTGCTCTACCTCCATTGTTCACATTTTGAGAAAATTGATGAGTTGTGTTTAGCAAACTGTTTTTGTACATAGGAGGTAGGACAAAATGATTTTCGAAATATACCTGTTTGCGCAAGTGGTTGGTGAAATGATTAGAGTATATGGTAGATTTACTATCCCTATTTCACATGATATATTAAGCCTGGAAAAAAGCCCAGCCCGAGCTCAATCGGCCCGATAGGCTCAGTGATTGTGGGCCCGGGCCATCTCAGAAAGCCCAAAACGGGCCGATCAGTCACTCATTAAGCTGTGTTGGCTAGTGCGAGCAGGCCGGGCCAGGCCGGTGCAACGGGCTTTTCATTCCCTGTTGAAAACCTGATGACTTGTGTATCAGTTGCTCCCGGCCCAGGTGCGAGTCGCACTCAGGCTCGAGCTCGGCCTGGGCCAAACGGGATCGATCCTGATCGGCCCGCCAACGCGGGGGCCTAAAAATTGTATGATCGGCATATCTCTCTGATACATATATCTCCAAATCGCCCAAAGTGGAGGACAACAAAGAACTGAGCTCGCAAACTGTTGTGATAGGTTAGCTATAAGATGACTCTCTGGGAAGAGAGTTTGATCTCACCTTCAGATAAATAAAGCTGGTGATCATGTAGCACATTGCTCCCAAAAGTGTTGGCAGGATAAAGCAGCATGGTACGCTGATACTGTGGGGAGAGAGTATCAATCATAACAGCTAATTTTGAGCATTGTATTCTCAATATTAGAAGAAACATGAAATGCAATACCTAAGCCTCTGTCTGCCAGGGATATAACCATTAGAAGATTTAGACATTTTAAAGTCAGAGCCAGCCCTGTGACTCAACCTGACTATACTGAAAACACAACTCTTCATAACTCCAGGATATAGTTCTCTGAGGTCCAAAAGTGCTGCATAAGTCACCAATTTCAACAAAGTAGAGACAGCAATTTTAAATGGCCATAGTAAACAGGGTAAGTCTTCAAATGCTTTGTGGTGTGTTATATAAATGCAATTTTTGATACAGGTGCTCAGCCGGGGGGACATTAATAACATACATTCCCTGAAGAAGTTCTTCATTAATTGGCAGTATCTGTAATTCCTGAATTCAACAATGTAAACTATCAGCCAAATGGTTTTTTGTTTGCTGTTAGTCTAAAAACAAGTATACTTACACCAAATAAAATACAAAGCGAACAAAATAATTGCGAGTGAGTAGTCTACCCTGTCGGACAATGACTGTCAAGGGATACTGAAATCTGGGAATAAAGAATAAATAAATATATTTACAAGAGAATCTACACACAAATGATGTAACACACAAATGACATAATACCAAAACAGAATCTACACACAAATGATGTCATACCAAACAAATTTTCTCTTGATCTATCAATGACAAGGTGTTTCTCCATTAAGTGACAAAATTAAACATTGCGTTGTTGCAGTCATTGTAGCTAGTCTCTTTCCATTCCATGTCTATAAATATCTCCAAAGTTATTTGACAGTGACAAAATCCTGTGCTGTACTGTTATCTCTTAATATGTAACAAACATTACATTAGAACTATTTCTCGTCACAACATAATCTTTCACATACTGCCTGTCATAGGATGTTCCGTGCTGCCTTTTTCCCCTTGGATACTCCAGTAAAAACACCAGCACCCCGATAACACTGAATGCATTGAGGAAAATAAATATTGACAAAAGCACCACTTCTTGTTAGCATTTGCACTATGATCTAAATATGAATCCTTTTGCAAAAGGTGGTATATTATATACATTATTTTATTAACAGCTCTGAGAAAGTACATTTAAAATTTCTCCTTCCCACTGCATTTCTATCTATGCCTATTTATTCCATGCTTCTTGTTTTCACTGTTAATCTTTTGGCAATTACATACAGCTTAGTCCAAAACAATAAACTTGACATACATCATCACCCACAACCAAATTGGCGTAACTCCAACAGCTTTATGTTATAGAGAGGACAATTATTTCATTCTGGAGCAACGAAGTGTAAATTGTGGTCATCTCTGGAGGCAGGAGTTATACATGTGTACCACTAATAATAATGACACGCTTTTAATGGCTAGCTGAAGGATCTGAATTTGAATAGGGAATACGGCTAAACAAAAGACTTGCTACTCATACATATGTCATATGTGGCAGAGACTGAGAATCTTGCATATTTCTGCCTGGCTTATTTCAATGGCAAAGCGGAATGATATGCCATCTCTGACTTTGACATCCTTCTATGGGATATTTTCCCATCCTTCATGGGATCTGTGGTCCTCCCTCCCTTCAGCTCTTCTGCATCCTCCGGGATCAGATGAAAATTTTCTAATTAGGTTTAATCTTCCTTTCAATATCCAACAAAAAAAGTTATAATGAAAACTGTAATATTTGACAGCTATACTGTTCTAAAAACTATATGTGTAAATAAATATTAAATAAGATGCATGAACATAAAATTATACAATTTGGAAATGTTCATCAAAACACTGTTTATGAATGTCCTGAAAAGGATACATGGCATAGATACCGATTCCCCAATATTTAAAGTGTCCACATACAGCCAAGAGCCCTCCAAGGATAGTTACTGTCAGGAATGAAACATTGAATTTGGTAGATAAAATACATATATGCAAAACACAACATAACATTCATTATTGTGTGTTAAAGCATTATCATTCAAATACTCACTAAATTTCTCTAAAAAAAAGCAAGACTCATAAAAATGAAACCCAGTCTTCAAATGTATAATTGATGCTAACCATTCAAAATGTCAACAATAAATTATTTAGTTCCTAGACAATACATGTACATTTTTTTCCCAGTTGTCAATGAGCACTTAGCGCTCTGGCCCATCACAAGGTAAGAACTAAGGTTATGACAAGTCAGTGGGATTCTCCCATGGAGTGCCATTCTCATCGTTCAAGGGGTGACATTTTTTCCCTCTCCTTGCCCCTGTCTTCTGTACCGCTATCTTCCTTACTTGCAGCCTACTTGACATGTAAACATATCCCACCATGCTTGGCACAATATACCCGTGATCATGCTGATGTACCGCTAAACCCAATCACAAACATACTATTGAGCACTAGTATTAAAAAAAATTGTCACAAAAAATCTTTTACTTATTCTATAGTTTTGCTCATGTTAAAAGTTTCATGGATATAATCCTCAACCAAATAATACTGAGAATAAATAAAGTGCAGTCAGTTATACATCACAACTTAGAAAACCTTGTTCTACATTGAGCAAAACATTATTGCCAAGTTTCTCAGACAACTATCTTTCGAGAGGAGATGTTGATGTACGCAGCCGCAGAAAAATGCCCATACAAACAGAAGCGCTCCTATGCCTACAGCTCAGCAACCATCCATAAACATAACATTTCGGACAAAAATACCATTAGCGCATCTGTCTATACAACCACAAATGAATGAATACCCAGAACAGATACATCGATCTCACATCATCTGCACAATAGACCTTGTTAACTATCACCACATAAATAGCAGGAACAGAGAACTAGGATTTTGAGGGTGAATTCTGAGTAATAGTTTCAAAAAGATCTAGTAGATCTATAGCTTTCATTAATTGATGTCAATATGTGTGATGACATAAAATCTCGCAAACTTCTCCCTTCATGCTTAATGCCTGCTCTCCTGTAATTTTTTGTTTGTTTGGTCCATTTGTTTGTTTTTCTCTGTCATACATCACATATTACACAGCTAGATCTAAAAAAATCTTTGTAAAAAAAAAACTTGCTGTCTGATAAAGGTTTTTAATCTAAATTTCAATACAAGACAGATAAACTCTTATTTGTCCTCAGAAAAGAAACAGTTGATAAGATACAAAAATGAAGATATATAGATCTAGATCTTATTATAATTATTTGATACACATTCACAGTAAAAGCAGACAAAAATATCACCACTCACAGCTTTTTAAAGGCCGGGTCAAATAACTTTTCCCCACTTGATAAATCCTTAAATGTACCCCTGATGGCAGATGATTTCTGTAACGTTTATAATTACTTCTTAAAATAAAGTTAAGAAACGCTCACTTTTCAGTACACTTTAACAATTTGACCAGGATCTAGAGATATGCAGATCTAAGACTAGGTCTAGTAATAGTGTAGTTCCTCCAGATCTTGATAGAGTATCTCTAGATAATAAGGGATAGATCTATCTAGATCTTGACATCTTGAGACAAAGACTGGGAGTCCAGATACAGATCTAGGGCTAGGCTTAGATCTCTAGATCTAGATCTAAATTATCTAATCTAGATCTAGTTAGATCTGGATCTAGATCTAGACTAGATATCTAGATCTAGATATATTTGTTTTTTTTAAAATAATTTTATCTTGCTTACCAAGACAACTAGCAACAGCATTTTCATTGGCCCACATTGCCCATTCTATTTTGCCCATTTTTTTAATAAATATGTGGAACTGCTACTGCATTCGTAGAAAATCCAGTTGCACAGGAATAATACAGCTAGGTGATGTGCATTGTTTAAATGTAAGGCCTACTCCCGAATTATGTGATTTCGTTTCAGCCTGGATAAACAAACGGGAGACCAGGCCAATTATTAGAATTGTTGGCATAGAGTAGCTTCCCTTTTTTGTATAAGGAACGCGCTTTTAGAAAAATAATAATAAATTAATATATTGATTGATTGTTGAGAAACAGGTGATCCTTGTCATTTATTTTACATGCTGTACAAAATATTAAATGGCATCTTTGGGGTCAATGTCTCCAACTTTTATTTTCGAAACTAACTGTTTGGGAAGCTTCGTTTACTAATCCATAATAGTTTACTGCTCCGACATCTATCATTGAAGAAAGAGCAAATTTCTGTTAATTTTCCACCAATAGTGTGATGAAATTCATTTTCCTTGTTTTGGCATCAATTAAATGTTATTTTCTTTATTCAGCAGAAAAATATCTTGTCTTTCTTTTTTCCTCTTCCCAGCCTTTAACTACATATGAAGTTTCTGGGGCACGGGCTGACGAGTTGTGCACCAGTCTTGTCAATATATTGAAATTAAAAAAAAAGTCTTTCACAGCGATCTTTCCTTTATTTGGGTAATATGCACAAAAATCCACTTCTCAAAGTATTCCTAACTGTCTTCCGTAGCTGTATGATGTGCCAAAAATTTCTGCTTGATGAGAAGAGTTGGTAAATATTCAACTGCAATACCTATAGTATGTTCTAAGGTGTCACTGATCGAACGCTTGGCTGATATGATAAAAATAATAAATAAATGATAAATAAATAAATAAAAACCAAATTGCATTTTTTCACATAAAAAATCGAGTTCTTTAGGTAAAATTCCACGCTCAGTTATCATGTTAGCACTTTCCAAGTTGGTCGGTAGATTAGATACATGCATAACTACACTCTTTAATGATAATAAGGAATGTTCGAAACAATGAAAGGGCTTTTTGACAGAAATGACAATAACATTTGTTGCTTCAAAAAGAAAGGCTTATATTCTCGTACCAGAGTTTTAACCCTGATGTTTCTGGGAATTGTCTGAAAGTTACACGTGACTGAGACTCTTTATCTGTGATCAAATTAAATGTTCATTGAAATTCACACTGCATATCTTTAGCATAACAATAGTATGTGATCGACATGACTAAACTATGGGTTGAAGTTTCAGTTTTGACATCTTTCATGTTTCCTTTATTACAGTACAAACCCTTTTCAATCCAAACAGGTTTTGTATTATTGTTGTTGTTGTCACTGCTGTGAAATTGTTATAAAGAAAAGCAGAGTATTTTTTTCTTCGTCTCCTTCTTCTTCATCTTTATTGTAGGAGTACTTGAACGTCTAAAGACGGTCCCAAAGCTCTGTCACGTTTTACAAGTTTCTCTGTTTGAATTCTGCGTGTTCCCTCTCTTATTAATTCTTATAACTCTAACAGATAAGCTCAAGTCGCCAAATCTTCTCCTTAGTATTTTTTTATGTGAATTTCTCAGTGAGTTACCATCACTATCATAGACATGTCGCAAAACTGTTTCTGTTTCCTCGGCTGTTGGGCACTTGCTAGTACGTATCCTGTCTTTTCATAGACACACATACTTTGCAGTCTGAGATTGCTGTCATTGCTGAGGGATCTTCCTCGACAGAGGAAAAAACAATAACAACAAGAAAACTGTTGCTCTGTTTTTGGGTGTTTTTATTTTCGGTCAAAGAGAATTATTGGCTCCGCACACAGGTGTAGGTCATGCGGTAACAACCTTGTTTTCGTAATGTGAGGTTCGGCTGACGGCAGAGAGATCAGCCTCAATACACTCGATGTTTGCAATTTGATGTGTCACCATGGCATATCGTTTTATTGTTAGAGCTCAGCATGGAGACATACTGAGGCTCCTTTCCAGAGGATGTTCGTGCCAAACGGTAAACAACTCTAAGGATATTCACGATATTTTGTTCATACTATGTTGACTGTTAAGTAAGCCGTTACCATTTGACTACTGTACTGACATTTGTTTTGACATTCAACGCCAACTTTCGTTTTCGCTCTTCATCTAGAACTAGATCTCGAACCTTGTTGCAGCACTTCAAGATAACGCTAAGGTAAAAATTTCCTGATAAAAGTCTTTATAGAAAAGTCAACCAGTGCCTATGTTATTGTTGGGAATGAAATATTTATCTGAAATGGATATTGAAAGCTGTGATGTAAGGTAAGGCGACTGCTAGAAGCATGATGTAATGCATCGTTGAGACGAAGTTCAGAGGGAGTGCAGAATATTATAATCAACAAGAAAGGAAACCCCTTGTAATATGTTAAAGTGCAGAATGTCACGTGAATGTATCACAGATCTGGGAAGTTTCCATATTTACTTAACACATTAAAAAATGATAGTTCTTATCTTAGTGGGACCAGTTTTTGATTTGCCGCATGGAGCACAGTGAGAGAAAACAGACCAAATAACAGCAAAAATATAGGAATCGAATTAGAATTTTCAGTTACTTTGGGAAAATGCATCATATATAGATCATAACACAATGTTTTGCAGTCTAATGAGCCTTTGTAATGTTCACAAAGGCTTCCTTGTAAATGGATAAGATTTGGGACAAATGAGAGGTTGGTCACTCGTAACGCTCAGATTTCACAAAAAGTCTGTTTGGATGGTCATGCTGCTGGGCCTTGTCTGTCATATTATTATATTAGTGTTGAAAATTTACTTGAATTATACAGATAAGACTCTTGAAAAACTCAAAAATGCTTAAAACTTGGGCTTAGTCGGAAACTGTGGAACCTGGAAAAGCAGAAGAGAAAAAGTTCTGTTTCATTTGATGGTAGATCCATCAAATGCCTGTCATTCACAGTTAGAAAAGAATCAGAGTGAAAGTTGCCAAGAATGCTCATTTAGTTGTCTAAGAAAGGGAACTTTTTGTCAGAATCCCTTGCTATTTCTATGTGTTTGTAGCCTGCTGTATTTCAACTGATGATGTCAACATGAGAAAATTGAAAATGTCGTTTATTTTAAACTTAGTCTGATTAGTTTCATTGAAAGGGAAAAGGCTGAGTTTTTAGATTTGGGGGGGGGGGTTGCCCATTTTTCTCACCTTGAAAAATTATCCACAAAAAAGCCTCAGCACTGTGCGTAGTCATGATATCATCAAGAAAATGAACCACACGAATAGATTTATTCTCAGTCAAAGAAAAACAGTGTAGACATGGAAATGCTCCAGGTTTTGCAAAAACCAATTCTCGACAAAACCTGGTCCCCAGGTCCATCAAAGAAAAATTTCTGCAAGTGCAATATTGACTCTTAATTAATAAAATTAAACTATATTTTAGAACTCTCTTAATGGTAAAGGACATTTATATAGCGCCTCACCCCTGAAGGGCTTGAAGTACCTTACAGAATCAAAATGTTTTACAGCCACACACACGCAATATGCCTCAAGACAACAAAGAGGAGCAACAATAATCATCACAAAGCATACATACAAACATCAGAGATATGCTCTAATACATAAAAATGTAATACAACTCAGACCCATACTTTTTTGTGGACATAACTGACAACCATCTCCACAATTCTTCTCAGTTATCAATGCCATCAAAAATTAGAATCCTTGTATCGTGTCCGAACCCTGCCAATAATTTTTACTAAAATATATTACATGTAGTTGTAAGTGGGAATCTTTTCATAAATTTTGTACTTTTTTTAAAGTTTTCCTGGTATGATGTCTGAACTTTTATTTTCAATAAAGTTCAAGACTCATAACATAGCTTGACCTGATGGTAGCCATATTCATAAGTGATAAAATGTATGTTTTTTTCTTTTAAAGAACAAACAAACTAAGCTCATGTTTCATCATATTTCAGCACTCAGAACGATTTAAAGTGACTGCTGTACAAGTTTTGTGCAACATCATTAGTATAGGATATCAGATTTTATTTCTGGATCAAAGCGAGTCCAATTGCCCAAATATAATCCCCAACTAACGTGCTGACATTGCTGTGGAACATAGTTTCTGAACTTCCTGTGACAGTTTTTGATTTAAATCAGTTCAGATTGAATGATAAACTTTTAATCATATGACACACCATATTTAATATTTTAAATGAGTGTCACAGTCATTACATCATAATTACTTCTTATGAATGCAGAACAGAATTGACTTCTTTGGAATCTCCACATGGCAAGACGGTTGGCCATGTGATAAATGAAATTACTTTGTGGTGAAAAAGGCACTAAATGGCCTTTTCAATCATGATATCAAAAGTTAATCATTCGATCCTCTTGTCCTGATTGACATCGTTGTTACACTTAGAAATTGTACAAGAGCAACCCCTGATTTATAAATTGTTCACAGTACAGTGTGTTACCACTGTGTAAACTAAAGAACAGGGTGCCTACCATAACAACTCATAATACAGTGGTCTCCGCATAAGAACTCTCCGCCTAAGAGCCCGGTCCGCCTAAGAACCCACCACTGCTGCGAAACGGAATTTTTCCTCTATAATTTAACCCGCTCTGGACACTCCCAAATAGAAAAATCTGTTGGACCCAGATACCCGAGTACTTATGGTATAATTCCACGTCATACTGTCCACTTGAGAGAAACACACAGTGTTAGATGTGTAGTAAAATGGTGACAGGGATAAAGGGAACAGGTAGAGAAAAGAGAGGAGGTGATGGTTGATGTATGACTGCATAATCAGACCACATTGTTGACTAACCCGTAACCATTTCTTTGTTTGACAGCACGTG
>JBCAUA010055060.1:0-11501 GCA_038406235.1 Peronia verruculata
CCCCACAGCGGCACTCAGCCTACTCTTCCATCGATTTTCAACTGCCAAGGGTTCTTTAACGTGCGTAACGTACACACCAGTATTAGATACATAGGGTGGATCTACATATATTACATGGAAGTAACAGTAAATGAGGCCAGCCAAAGGTTGATGTAATGGGATAACACGGGTTAGGAAACTGTGGCATGTGATGTTCTGATCGGCCCAAGAATAGAACATCTGAAAGAATGTGGGTAAAATGTTAATGGGGTCTTAAAAGTGGCATCCTTGCCCAATAAAAATCGCCTCTAGACATACATTCTGGCTTAGATGTTGCGAACCAGTTGGTGCACATGAGGGCGAGGTCTATCTCAGTATTATTGTTTTTATGCAGTGTTTTGCTATTGCATCTGATTCACTTAATGGGCTAGTTCATCTGTTCGTTACTTGGTCTGGATGTCAGTATCGTGTCTCCACGTTAACAATAACATTCAAAACATCACACATTAAGAGTGCCTTCTCCAAATGGACTAGCCGTACCTGCTGGGGGCTGGGGCCCGCCAGGCTGAGGATAACCGCCCTGTGCTCCCCCTCCCTGAGGTGGATAAGGTCCCCCTTGTGAGGGATAGGGTGCGCCTTGAGGGGGGTAGGGTGCTCCTCCTTGGCCATATGTTCCTCCAGGATAACTGCCCTGGTTGGAACTGAAATGACAAAATGAACATGCAAGAAAAAATAAAATAAAATAAGGCTATATGACTGTTAAATATCCTTATTAATACAAGGACAGCAGAATATTATGATTAAAGTTTATAAGGGATTAACAGTTGTATTTGTTTAAGTTTGTTCTTGTTTTTTGTGCCTTCCAGCATCAAGAAAGATGAAGCTGTCTTCGGCGAAATGCTGCCTTCTTCCAATCCGGCAAAACATCTTTTCTTTTTAGTCTGCCCACTGCACCCGAAGACTCACTCTTTAATACTGGAGGCCCTCAATGGTGGCTGCGGTATCAGTTTCCAATCGATAATATCGACGCAAAGAAAAAAAAACAAGTTTAGAGAGGAGAATCACCCTGGATCTTCCCAGAGAGATCAGACTTTCCAGTGTGCGAGCACGCATGCCAACATAAACTCAAATGCACACATAACAGACAACAAACACAACAGAAAAAGGCCCATATTTCCACACGCACACAGCTAGCAAGAAACACAGACACCATAATATAACAAAATACTAATAATAACAGTGAACATCTACATAGTGCTTTCCCCCTTCAGGACAGGATCTAAGCGGTTATAAATGTGGTGAAAACTGTTGAAATGTTGGCCTGTAAAAAAGACCCCCCCAGTTGAAAAGAATAAATGAACGAAAAAGCGAGACGTCTATGACGACCTGGGAAAATCAGCTACTGTTCTGGGAGTAAAACCGGGAATTTCCATTCGGCAACAGGTGGGTAAGACAGCTACACAGTTTTGTTTCGGTCAAGCCGACATTATCATGTGAAATGCTTACTAATTTCCACTCACTGAAATCTCTGCAGGGAGTCTTCTATGTGCAGCGGCTAATCTAAAACAATCCCTTTTCAAAACACTTGAAAACAGTTTAGCTGACCAGTGAATAACAGATAGGAGAACATTGAAGTAGGTTATCAGGGAACGCGATGGATGAATGGATGGATGGCTGGATGAATGCATGAATGGATGAATGGATGGATGGGATGAGGTGGATGATGGATGGAATGGGGTGGATGGATGGATGAATGGATGGGTGAGTGGATGGGTCAATGGATAGATGGATGGATGGATGAATCAATGGATGGATGGGTCAATAGATCACTGAGTGGATGGATGAATGTACGGATAGATGGACGGGCGGATGGATGAAATGAATGGAAGGATGGATGAATAGGTAGATGGATGGATGGATAGATGGATGGATGGATGAGTGAGTGATTGGGTGGGTGGGTGGATGAATAAATGGATGGGCGGATGGATGAGTGTGTGAGTGGATGGGTGGATGGATGGATGGATGATGGATGGATGGATGAGTGGGAGGATGGGTGGGTGGATGGATAAATTGATGGATAAGTCAATGGATGGAGCAAATAAAAGAATGGAATTACGAATCAAAGAAAAGACAGGTAACAATAGATGGATGTCTTGACTGATAAAAAGAAACAGATGCACGAATGAACGTAATATCTGATCTTATCTGCAAGTGGTCAATAGCACAGAACATGGGTGCTCAAATGGATAGATGGCCGATTGAGGGAATAAGTATTACTTAGAGTCGTATACCAAGTGAGACTTTGGGCAAAGGTGTGAGTATGGAGGAATGGGTACCGTAACAATGTATATTATGACCTATGGAGAGAGGGATATTATGATCGATTACATTTGGACGAATAGCTGATGGCGAAACTATTTTCTATACTGACGAACGAAAGCGAGACTGCAGACCGATAGATATCAACGGTAACAGTTTCAAAATGTGCAAGTCCAAAATTAGATTAAATTATATTCTTGTCTCGAAAATTGGTTTTGGAAACCCTCTTGCATCATGTCTTTATATAATTACAATGAATGCCGCTATAAATTTGCACCATATAAAGGCATGATGGAGGGGGGGGGGGGGGTGCAAGAATGTTTCCAAGATATACTTCAAGACAAGAACACAACCTGAACTTATTTCGGATTTAACAGGTTTTGCGATTGTTACCGTTGACATACAGACAAAATAAGGGAAAATAATACAATCTCGAGAATAAAGGAGTAGGCCGTTCTTTCTATCTTTCAAAGGCTCACCCATTCAACAATTACTTAAAGACACAAAGAACAGCCCCTGTGAAAAGAGTGTAGTAAAGAAAATTGCTTGTCGGAAACTGTAAAAACTGCTTTCAAATTTCTGCACTGAAAAAAAAAAACTATGAAAAAATCAGACTTCCTTATAATTGGACTACTCACCCATCATACCGACTGACTTCCTGTAACTCGTCATGCGCCACTAGATTTCCTTTATCCATGGTCGACTTACTACTCTGTCACCGTCACGAAATCACTTTTGACGACAAGGAATTGTCACTTTATAAGATTCTACTAGTTCTCTTTTCTGCAGTTTATTATCAAAGCCGTTACTGCTTCTGTGGAGCCCACTGACTGTAAATAGCTACCTAACTCATACTCCAGTCGGGGTCTTTAATGTTCAAATATACTGGGGAAAAAAGTAAACACAATAATCACCATTGCAGTAATTTTGTACAGAGCAGAATAGGCACCACTAATGCAGCACGATGCTGACATGTAAAAGGTTGACGATTCACTAGAAAACCATAGGAAATGAAACAATGAATCAACCTAGAATGCATTGTCAGCTTTTGACTTGTTCAACTGGATTGGTCATGTGCTGTTTGCTCAGGAAGAAGGGCTCAAAGTTCCCAATACAATAATTTAAAAAAAAAATCACAGGCAACAGGCTCTACTCTAAAAGTCGTCTCGAACCCCTGAAAAGCTTTCAGTTATAACAATGCTAGAAGTTTGTCCTTAGACCGACACAAAGCCAGTACTTTGGCTGATCAAAGCTTACGTAAGTTATCCTGGTTGCTTGAGTCAGTGATTATGACCAGAACAACTGTGAAATTATTAACAGAAATATGAATTATTTTCCAAGGCCTGGTATTCTTTTAAGGTATCTTAAAATGAGACCTATGGTGTTTAACAGCGTAGCGTCACATCCTATCAATAAGATATTGAAATTCCAAGAATTGCCGCATCAATTAAGAGCCTAATTATAACTTCATTATGTCAAGTAACTTGAAACTCCTATATCTAGTTGATAACCAAGTTCTCTTGGTCGACATAAGCCAAAACTGGACACATATCACCCGTTTACCTCAATCTCAACGAAGAACAACCTATCCAACTTTAGAAATAAAATAAAAACAAAACACACAACTTTAACATTTAATTGGAAAGAGGCCGCACAACGTGTTTAAATCTATTGCCAAGGACATAACATGGAACAGTAGAATGTACGCCCACTACTCTGGGTTATCACCATGATAGTAATTATCAAGTAAGCTGTGCAGTCCAGGCTATAGGTCTCTCCAGCCAATGAAGTCCGTCATTTCACTACCTACTCGAGCCCGGGTCAAGCAAGGTCAGTGCCCAAACATTTTGAATCAGTGTCGACACAGCAGTTGCCTCTGAAACCGGATCTATGTTGGATCCATCAGACAATACCACTTGACCAAGGATTTTCCTTAGCTCTGTAGTCTCCGTCCTTTCAGCTGCCAATACCTGACCAATGTAGTTCTAAGTTGTCAAAATCAACGTACATTTCTTGTTGTCACTGAAATAAGCAAGCCAAACATTCTTGGTGGTAATGGATTTTTGTCCTATAGTTGGAACATACTTTTACCTCTCTCTCATCACAGAATATTAAAAATGCCTAATTTCATGAGTCTGAATTTGAGTTAAAACTCATCACAGTGGGAAAGCGACAAAGAAGATTTTATACGTTGCAAATGCAGAAATGATCAGAAATGTATACGTTTACCACGTACATCAGATTATCATCACTGGCTGGACACAGAAACAGATTAATGTCTAAGCACTCCACTATCCGTCTGGAGAGTCAAAGACAGTTATGAAGAGAGTGGCCAGTCTCACAGAGTCAGGACAGTACTTCGCCACCCATATCTTAAAGCATCGTTTATCAAAATTTAAGTTAAATTCTGTATAATATGTCTTTCGACCTTCTATTGGAGGTTATCTCGAATATCACAGGTCCGTGAATGCCAATGGAATCGGAAACCCATGCCCATTAATACCAGATATAGAGAATGTCGAATATTACACACCTGAAAACACGCATAAATCCCATATTAAACTCTATAAAATGATACTGCTTTACAACACTTACATGAGAAACTTCCGAAGTTGTCAGTGTAATTAAACAACACCTGTCCGCACTGCCGTAGAGAGACTAAAGACTTGATCAACAAGAGGAGACAACAAGCAAGTAGTCGTCGTATCAAACTGTCGGCATATTATGATACATACGATAAACAAAACTTAACCATAACAAAATTAAACCTAATATTAACAAACAGTTTGGTTTGTCCTCTGTTACTAGGAAATATTGAATCCACTCAGCACATGATTTTCAATCAAAAGTAAATCAACATTACAAAAACTACTGCCACGGTACGGCTGCAATAGATTTAATTTTGATGATGTTGGTGCGTCCTCAGTTCTACTGGAAAGATAAAGAACAGATCTAAGCCAACGTCACGAATTCTTTGTTGACATAATTATATTCATTTCTCGAAATCGGGGTAGAAAAGTTCAATATGTCATCGACCATGCAGCATGAAGATTCCCTGAAAACCGTGTGAAAAAAAATTAAGAGAGAACTGTGGAAAAAAAAGCAATCCAATAATTGTGGTGGAAGACACTGTGAGTAGTAGTAGATCACTATGAATAGGGCATACGCTGAGACAATCGAACAGCTGCATTATCAGGCAGGCTTTAGGCCAGGGTGAAAGTCACAGGGAAGGAAGGTGGAATACCAGTTCCTGGAACTTTTCTCATAGACCTACTACTTTTTATTTTTTCACAGTGTGTCAGGAAAATTAACGCTTTCTCAACTCAAGTTCACATAATTATATATTATTATAGAGAAGATCTACACAGTAGTACTTACATTATAAAGATTAAGTTATCAACTGCACAAATAACTTTCGGCTTAACGTCTTATAAACAAATCCCCACCCCAATCTCTTATTCTTTCTTTCTTTCTTTTTTTTTTTTTTTAATCACACAAAATATACAAGTTCCATTCGTAGGCGTTCCTTAACAGAAAATTGGACAGTCACTCATATTAAAGCAACTATTCCTTTGTGGCTTACTGAAGGCATGGACTGGAAAGTTCGAAATATGAATGTTAAATCAAACAACACGTCCGCACTGCCGCAGAGAAACTTAAGACTTGATCAATAAGAAGAGAGAACAAGCAAGGAGTCGCCAGATCAAATTGTCGGCATATTATGACACTCCGGCCAGTACATATCACATCCACGTTCTTGATTTTTCACTGGGACATTGCAACATTTCAAGTGGTACTTGTACTTGATTGTTATCTTATATACACCTCTTTTGTGTCCTATCGAATCAGCTAAAAAAAAAATAACGGTAGTAATAAATGATAAAATTAATGTAGGCTTGCGTACCTGGGTAGCGACACGGATTGCACCCTGCTCCCTTGCTTATAGATCTAGTAGCGAGGCAAACGCTTGAGGTTAATTGGACACGATTTTCCCTGGAGTGTCCAAGAATGCCCAGCCTACAATGGGATATCGTTTTGACAGCTCTAAATGTTCTCTTTACCAGACGCTAGAGGCATTCAACTGGAGGTGTGAGGAAGAAAAGAGGAAATTTTACGCATTTTATTTGAAATTTACATTCTAACACATTCATGCTATAATAATGCTTTCTATTGCAAAAGTTCTATCTTTATCTGTTTATCTGTGATCACTATGTAGAATGACAAGAAGCAAAGTACGTTTTTTCTTCTTTACACTGCTTGTTCAACGCTTCTTGTATATGGCAAAGGACAGTAATAACTCTGGTCAAAACGACATCCCATCAACTCGACCTTTCTCTTTTTCATACCGATATGTTGATAACAGTTTCGACTTGAAAATTTCCCTCCGCCAGAGCATCATACGGCCTTTAAAATAACTTACCACAGTCATAAAATATTCTGACCTGCAAGATATGCATGTGTAATGTACAGATTTTTAGCACCTGGTCTTTGCTGTGTGTGTATGATGGGTATAATAATTGTGTGTGACTGAATGGCAATAGAAAGAGGCAGAGTAGAGGGAATGGAAAAAAAAAAAGGATTGTAAAACCATTAGCATAGGAGAGAGAGAGAGAGAGAGAGAGAGAGAGAGAGAGAGAGAAAAGTCATTAAAATAGGACATTACGCGAGTGTGAGGATGAAAAAACGGACCGAGGGCAATTTATTTGCAAATATATAGACCTTGACGCACGTCTGTCCAAAGGAAACAATAATCATCTCTCTTGCCCTCTCTCTCTCTCTCTCTCTCTCTCTCTTTCTCATTCTGTGTATAATATGAGGGTAATATATATATATATATATATATATATATTGCAGGCGAAAGACAGAGCGAGAGAGAGAGAGAGGGAGAGAGAAACAGAGAAAGTAAAAAATAGAGACGCCGGGCTACTCGTCATCCGATTTTGACAACTGCTAAGGGTTCTTTACGAGTATAACATATCAAGTCTTTTGCGAGAAGAGTAAACGTCTAGCTTTCTCTTAGCCGAGGGACTATTGAGCCATTGACAAGAGATGAAGACTCTATCATCTAATCTGTTCCATCCTCACTTTCGACTACGAACCCGCGAGGTAAGTTAATACAAATACTGGTGTGCGGACATTTTATAGTGGGATCCTATCGACCGATTTATCTACCCACCTATTTAACCCTTTATTAAACTGCTCATAAACGTGACATCTTTCTACCGACAAGCTGAGCACAAACAAACATTTCATTCATCCATTATTATGTACATGTATTTACAAATTCAAAGGCCAAGTGCCTGTGTCATAAACAGGTCAAGGTCCTTCACATGTCAATGTGTAGGTGGCAATGTCACCTGCGAAATTTCAAACAACCTATTTGTTCTGTGCTTGCAACCAATGCTTTATGACTGTGTAAATGTACCCACCGTGTTAGGCACAATATATCCGTTATCGTGCTGATACGCCGTTAAACTCCAACACAGACAAACAACAAAAACAATATCAGCGAATCGTCTGAGAGAGAGGAAGGGAGAGAGAGAGAGAGACAGAGACAGAGAGAGAGACAGAGACAGAGAGGGAGAGACAGAAGGAAGTGCTAGGCATAGAGACAGACTTTTTGGATTCACAAACTGTTTAAAATCTATGTATTTCATGCAACATCTGATTCTGAAGGACCAATGTCTTTGAAGCAATGATGGACTCCGAGTGCCTTCCTCGTTCTTCCTCTTTTGGGAGCTGTTACTAAGGACGACGAAGAGCAGGCAGGGGGAAGGAAGGACAGGGGAGAAGACCAAGAATGTGGCTTTCTTACTTACATTTCTCCCACAGAGCCTGTCAACAGAGGTATCTTGATAGTTACAGAAAGAAGGATTATCACCATACAAAAAGGTGTGCCTAACCCCTTCTCGGTTTTGGCAAATTGTTCGGGGTTGAGGGGAAAAAATTCAGTTTTCAGCTAGCAGTGTTCTAATCCGAGAGTTGTCAGAATAAAGAACACTTTTTTAAATTAAACTGTTAAACAAAGTATTTTTATATGGTTTAAAATCGTTACCAAGTTATTAAATCATTTACTTATAACGTTATTATTGAATTATCATCTGATTTTTTCATTAGACTGACGTTCTTTTCAACTTAATTAATCAATGATAATAAATAATTTTATTGTTGGACAATATCTTATTCAATATATTTAGTAAAAGATACTGGAATATTACGGAAGATTTGGCGACATCATTCCCGCGGAGTTACAGTTTGGAAACCGCTAATCTCTCTCTCTCTCTCTCCCTCTCTTTCGCTCGGCCTATGGCCACCTCCCCCTCTTCTGTTAATGTGACACTGTGCTCTTTGCCCTGGATGTAACTCGCGAGATCTGTCATAGCATAGGCAAACTCGCTGTGCCTGAGTAACACATTACCTACTTTCTAACAGCAGTAACAACAAAGCTCATTCAACTGCACACATCCGCAGATGCGGTTCACGGAACTTGCTACAACTAGAGAAGAACACTGGTCTTAACTATGTACAGTCACATGGATTTAAAAAAAAAAAAAAAGGTTATAAAACAGCATTTAACAAATTAGATCTAGTACTTTAAGACCTCCAAATTTCTTATGCGTGCTGGCATTCGTAGTCAGACCATTAAACTTTCGTTCTCTTGCAATTCTCTCTGAAATATTATATGTGCCCCCCCCCCCCAACCACCCAATCCCTACCCCTACAGCCTACCAAGGCGATTATGACTTTTAAAAAATGTTTTAGTTGGTTTCAATATGATATCGAAGCCGATCTTCCTGGGCCCACATTTTGGACAGCTTGCTCGGCTTAGCACAATCAACAGTATAGACTTATGGGCTGACATAGCGAGCTGAAGTTGTTGTCAATGGGATGCTGTGGGTGTGCTAATGCCAGTTGTGATAATGCTGCTGATAATGATAAACATCTACTGACCTCTTTGACCTTTGACTTACAATATTAAGACCACTTGGTATTTAGCAATAGCCCTCTGGGATTATTTGACCACCCGGTGACCATAGTCTGGTCCTACTAATATTGATAGAGATAATGAATGAGAGTATTGCTGGTGGTGATAATGGTGATATCGTGGTGATTGTGAACGGAAGGTGATGATTCAATAGTACTACAGCTGATGAAGGCAAAAATGAAGACGATGTCATAATAATATTATGGTGGGTAGTGATAGGTAATTTGTTAAAAAAGATACTGCCCCTCGCCCTATCAATGATGACGATGACAACTACGAGGGTGATACAGATGGTGATGATGAGATGATTTGGCTTACCTTCGATTCAACATCTAGAAGTTATTTATAAGTGTTATTTGCTTTTTTCAAAAAATTTTCTAAATTGTTGTGTTAGTTGCCGGTTGGACAGTCTTTTTCTATTTTATAAAATGAGATGACGATGGTGATGATGATGATGCCAATTTCAGTCAGTAGGCTAACTATCACTTTATTCAAGTCTGAACATATCATGGAGCCTTACAGATTGCTGTTTGTTTCATTTGGTGTATTAGGCTGGTTGCCGATGGGTAGTTCATCCTCAATTTCAAGACTGTTCTAAAAACTATTGATGAGAATGATGATGGTTCTCAAAGAAGAATGCTGGTGAGGCTGATGGGCAAGACAACAAAGTAATCAGTTATGAAACTAGCATGAGGGCAGTTTACATCTTTCTCTTTGCTGATAAATATCAATGGGCATGTCAATCGTTTTATGGAACAAGAAAGAGAGAGAGAGAATAAAGCTCTCTCACTACTGTGTTCTGCAAGAAGGGGAACTATTGCACAATACACAGGCTCTATCATGCACAGTATTGGGGCCTACACGTTCATTAATCGGTATAATGATAGACACTCGGACTGGATACTTAGTTCTAGATCTACGCCCCTAAAAGGCATAGTTTAGAGTACAAAGTGAATCGAGATTGTACTACAAGAGAACAATAACTTTATAGGCACAGCGAATGGAGTTCAAAAAGCGTGTTCGATCTTCATAAATACCAAAATCGAACACAGATCTAGATCTAGATCTAGTCTGGATCTGACTTAAGTTCACTTGATCTTTTCAGATGTCAGTTTACGATAAATTCTAGCCTATCTATCTTCGAAATCATCGATGATGATACGAGTTGACCGGTTTATCACAACAAGGAACAACAATATCAACACTGACACGACAACACTTTCTGTTGCCGTAAACATGAAAACAAAAGATCGGACTTACCCTGATCCCATTAGAGGCGCCTTTTCGTCCATGCTAGAAGTCCTCGAAATTGTAAGTTGGTTTAATTAACAGATCGACTACCGCAAGACTCTTTAGCCTCAAGGAAACACTGTTGACAGCTCTCCTGTGTAGAGAGCTGTGCCAAGCAGGAAGGGATTTCCTAGAACCTGATCTCGGCTTTCCCCCTGTGAACTGTGCTGTGAACTTCCTCCCAACTCCTCCACGCGGTCAGAGGTCACATGAGAAGGGAAAGCCGTGTAGATCTAGCCTACTGATAGTTAGACGAGAATCCGGTAAACGTCTTCTTTGATAGGCTCGTCTGGCCAAGATCTATATCTATTTGATTCGACAATGTTATCACTGCAGCTAGACCCGCTTTAACTGTCTGTGCTGGGGGCGTATGCTCTATGACTGAGCCTGTAACTTTCCCACCGAAGAGGGCTTAGGAAGTTAGGCCTATGGGTCTACAGAACCATAGATCGTGCTACAACTTACAATTCTCTTTATGTCGTAGTTATTATTATTTCCTAGTATAATACTTGCTCTTATGCTGATTGGAAGATGTTTCTATCCTGACACAACGTTGTCAGAAAGTAAAATCAGTGAACTGTTCTTCACGGTTTTATTGCGGCAATCTATTTTTGGCGGCTCCAGTCATGAGGCTATTTTAGGAGCTTTCATATCATGTGACCATACATACCGGCTGGGGTTTAACAAAACATAACACAAAGATAATGCAGATTGTGGAGAGGTGGGCTTGTCTATATCAGGGGGAGGGGGAGGGGCAGTAGCAGACTTCCATATCAATAAGTTAATGAAATAATAAAATAATGTTACCTGTTACCTATGACATAGATTTGGGATCCGTCGGGGCGCAGCAAAGGATCTTCTAACCACAGCTTTCCATTCCTCTCTATCTTCAGCTTTCCGTAAGGTGTTTCTCAGCTCAAGTCCTGTC
>JBCAUA010055071.1:9594-25477 GCA_038406235.1 Peronia verruculata
CCTACATTGTCAGAGAAAGGAAGAGCATAACAAGATACTTTCAAAAATGAAGAAACTTGATTTTTTTTTTTTTTTTTTAAAATACAAATTTGTGTTTACAACATTGAAAGCTTAGATTAAATTTTCAGGGAACTACAATCCAGTTCTTTAACTCGTATATGTCAGCCTGATTTTTTGCCCTGCATCGCTAAGTCTAAAGTCATATCAGTTCCCCATGTTTCAGCTACATGTTGATGGGAGATGATGACTGCCTTGGTGAGGATAGCAAAGCTTGCCCGAGAAAAACTCATCACAATGACTAAACAATGAGCATCATACAAAGGTCAGAAACATGCGCAAGCACAACTGCACTACAAATACCCCCAAAAAACATCCATCCACATATGATACAAATATATTTCTGTTCAGTACATTTAATATTACCACATAATTCATCAAAACGTGTACACAGATTAGAAATAGAATATGACTGGTCCAGGAAAAAAAAACTTGAAGTACAAGCAAGGACACTTGAACATTTAAATTTACACGTCCTTGTATACATTCACCAAATTCAGTAACTGGTCAATAATCTAGAAAGGCTAAAAAAAAAAAATATTGAATGAATAAAACCAAAAGTCTGAAATCTCTCTGTGGAAGATATAGACGGGTTTTCACGAGAAAATCTTATTCTTACACTGTTTCAAGGAAAATTGATCCCATTCTGTGACATGGCTGAAAAAAGTAGGAATGATAATAGTTATTTACTGAAATGGTGAGTACAAACACCATGATTATACTGTTAGATATGGATGGCATGTTACACTGAATCATTGATTGTCTCGGGTAAAGTCATGGCTTTTTATAAGTGGTACTTGACAGTGACATGGTGAACCACTTGTAACAGAACAGTAACAGTGCAGCTGACATAATATCATCATCATGATAACCAGATTCGTTAACTCTGAGTGAGCCTTGATGTGCTCTTGATGGCAGCTTTGTAAAATGGGCTAAAACAATAAATATTCAATGGAAGAAAAAATGCATTTAACAATGTACCTAACATTAATTTAGTCAAAGCCCAGCCTCAGAAAGGATGACAAAATATTCTCAAGCATTTTCAACAATAGCTTGATGGACAAACAGCAGATGGCTTCCTCCGATCATATTAACCATAAGTGACTATGGATAATGACCCAGAGTAAGGTTCAGAAGAGTATTTCCTTTCACGGCTGTAAAGACCTTTGCAAGTGAGACATGTCCTGCCACAGGAATAGCACCTGAACATGGTGTGAGAGATGCTGCTTGGAGTTACCTTCTTTCTTCATCACTTTCCCACTCTTATTAGTTTCCATCGCTAACAGCTATCACAAATAAACATCAGGCATGTGGACAACTAAGATGAACCAAATGCACCCCCCCCCCCCTTTATATTTTGTGAAACCTCAAGTTTTAGGCCGCAAAACATTGGGATAAAATGAGTTGGACAATCTGGTTATAGTGAATCTGATGGGACAACATCACGCACATAATGACTTTAAAACAACTGTTGAATTAGTTATTAACACACAGGAAATGGCTATGACTAGCCCTCTTGCCATAACTGCTGGAGCCACTTCTACCTCAGTGCTTATGTAATTCATGTCATCATTACTTGCATATCCTGATGGTTTGGCTCACTTTCTTCCTGTATCCTACACGATCATTGTTCACTATATACTATATCCACTGCGGCAAACTGAGACAACTGTTCATGGCTCATAAACTGATACGGAACAGCAGAATTGGACATAAGTCAACAACAACCAAGAAGTTGGTTTTCCAACTCAATTCAAAAGTCTGACATCCCTGTTGAAAACGGAATGCACACTGACTTGTATTTGTACATAAAATCAAAACAAAAGGAAAATATGCTCATAAAAAAAAAAAAAAATTGACATCTGTGATGTACATAACATTAAAAGCCAAACATGATCGGCACCAGGTTAAAAAAAAAAACATTTATACAAAAGTGATGTCACAATAATACATAAATAGACTATAGTGAGTAAAATCTGACTGACTAAAAAAAAACGTGTATATAAAAGGCCTGAGACTGGGGCCACCACAAGTCAAGCCAATTGTGAGACCAACAGCTGAGAATATATGCCAGACAAAAACTAGTGCTGACAACACAGGCTGTTTCTTCTACTGAGTAATGTGTTCCCAGCTATTGCAAACATCTCCATAGCACATAACAAACAATGAAACAGAGCTAACTGACTGACTGAACAATAAGATACAGATGACTGACCATATCAAACAATACAATACAGCTGACTGACTGACTGGCTAAATATGTAGAACAACAAGTTACAGTTGACTGATTGGCTAAACATACTGAACAATAAGATATGGATAACTGATTGATTTAACTGTCTGATGAAACTAGAATGAGAACCTTTAGTTTTACCTTAAAAAGAGGCATAAAAATTATTTAGTCTGTGAGCAGTCATATTGCCATTGCTATTAATTCTTTTGAAATGTTCGGATGATGCTGAGCACTAAGTCATACAGTCTAGAGAATCCAACCTAAAGGCCCTTTAAGTGCAGATCAATATATATGTGGTTGCTGATCTATGGCTTTGGTCCCTACCACAGAATGCTCATGCTAGCGATAATCATATTGATACAGAAACATGATCAACAGGCCATATTTTCAACAGGGACTGTTTTGTCATCAGCCAAGTTGCTTCTCTTTGCAAGGCACTAAAGAGTACTATAGAGCTTGCTGTGCCCAGACTACAAGGAGTAGTAGATAGGAAAAGAAAGAGAGATGGCTAAAAGAAAAAATGGCCACCAATATCCAGAAATGACCAAGAAAATGACTGCAGAAAATCAAGCCCTAGTCCACAGCCACGACAGATGGAGAAAGTGTGCAAACATTTCGTCAGGAGGTGCCCTGATAACTCTAGACAACAGCTCATGTCTTAGACAAATAAGATAATGGAGAAAGGGGAAAAAATCACTTCTAAACTACATTTTTTGATTAAAAAAAAAAAAAAAATCTGGAAATTATAGGATATATGGAGAATATTAAAAATTTTCTGATTATAATAATTGTGTCAGAATTTACTCAGGAAAGAGATGTATTTCTCTTTGACAATGATGGTTCAACAGCTTCTGTGTCTGACAAATAGAAATAATTAGGCAGATGAAAAACAGTCCTTATTCAAATTACTACTTATGAACATCAAGACAGTTTAAATTATCTGGAAACAGATCATTGAAATTATTGCTCCAGACTTCTTCCGACTCACAAGTAATGGAGCTCAGAGCACCAGTCATGAAGAAGTTATTTCATAGATACACAAACAAAGTCTTGGTGAGCATGTCTGACTGACAGCTCATCCAGACAGCTAAGGCAAAAAGGTTTTCGTCAAATTTTAATGCTTCCACTCACTTCCATTGTTATCAAAAGAACGGCAATATCATCATCATATGATACAGATATACAATATACCAGTCCTCTTTTTGTTTCATTTCACTTTTACCCCTGTCCTTCCTCAATGTGATGTACAATATAGTGAATGTGGATTACAAAGTCAAATGCACTAAAAGCTAAAATCCCATTGTCGATAAAAGTTTATTTTTGGTTTGGAGGGAACATTTTGTCCGTCTGGAGACTAATCTCTCGTTCTGTATGTGATGATGGGCTATGACCATGTTCAACAGTTTGTACAGCGAAACAATTATGGTCTTGTAAAACAGGGAGGCATTTGTGGTGATGATGGAGAGCCATGCATTCATACTACAATCATCTGTCTTGTTTATGTCAGATTACAAATGCTTATAGATTTTATGACATTGTAATCTCAATGAAAGTCCATCAGTGGCGAACAAATCCATTCTTCACAAATCCTCCCCTGTCAACAGAAAGTCATAAATATTTAACATTAACAGCACTCCGAGTTTAGGTATTTTGTCGGAATGAATTATGGTCAACCAAAAAAAGATGGACCAAAATCCATTTTGTCACATTTTATACATCCCTTCATTTCTTAGAACTCATGAACTTGTAGAGTAAACAACTCCCAAATACCTCCTATCATAGTATGAAGGCTCTCAAGCTAAGCCTAAAAGTGTCACCGAAAAACAACTGTGGTAAACTGTCTCAGGTGCAGTCAAAATTTGTCATATGTTGATTTTTTAACCAAACTGATTTACTACTACCATGCAAAATTTTAATTCACACACTTTCATGTGGTCAAGTTTTGAGTTACCTAAACTGGAGCCAAGGACATGCATGCTGAAGAGACAGAAGTGATCCATCAAAACCGGCTAAAATTAGAAGAAAAAATGGATAGTCAAGCCCACAATTCCATATATTCACCTGAAGACACAGTATATAATCTGCCTAAAATGGCACCATTTTCATATCAGAAACGAACACTTTCAAGATTTTTGCAACTAAAAATAAAATCAAACCACCTTCAACCTGCAAACTGTTCAAATCTAGTGACTCACAACTCTCTCTAGCTGGCCTTGTGACATAAAGTGTACCGTGTACCGCATGTCGACTATAGTCGGTATTAGGGTTCAGTGAGTAAAGTCAGCTGATATGTTACCCCGATATAAAACATGATCATGCTCAATAAAAATGAATTCAATAAAACTGAGTAGTGTGAATCTCAACGTTACTCAGAACTGTGTGGAGAATGTCTGAGACAAAGAAATACTGTCACTGGACAATTAGGCATCTTCGGCTGCTTTGAGTCGCTCATGCTCTGGGCTTGCTGGTGGTTTGTCCTCTGCCGGGACGCTGACTGTCAGGTCCTGATAAACACCAGCATTGCGAGCTGAAGACATCTGGATCTGCATCTTCTTCTCCTTGTCCATCATTCTAGACCTGAAAGCAAATTATAAATCACTTGTGAATATCCAAACACTGGGTCCCACTTTTCTCACAGTTTCAAATGTTTTGTTGTTGGTTTCATTTTCCCTATTTACGTCTGTAGTTTATCTGTGTCATGCTGCAATGTTAACCCAATATCATGCAGAAGTGTCGATATACGCTGCTTGCCAGAACACTCATTTCATTTCCAGAATGCGCCAAATTATGCTGATTTTCAGTAGCTTGTAGCACCTTTCACAGAAATACAATTGAGCTGCAAAAAACAGCACTATTGAGATTCTGATAAGATCATGTGATAAGTTGTTTAAAATGGCATCACCCAGTGCAAAATTTCACATTTGTAGTTTGAAGTGTTGTTTCACTGTAATTTTGAAGTTGGGTGTATTTATAGAAATGGATGCCATACTGAGATTGTTTCAAGAGGCTACTTGAGCTACAAATGATGGTGATTTGTATGAAATTGAGTTGCCTACAACCTCAAGTAATATTTTTTTGGTCTGTTTTACTTTGAAAACTACATGTGGATTGGTTTGATAATTTTTCTTTATAAACTATTGAAAACTGTTAAGAGTAAAAATGACCGAGTCGCCTCCCACATTAAGGAGGTCATGCTCGGCAAATTTTTGACTGAGTAGTAATGGGTTGAGATGGAAATATTCAAACGCCCAAGTCTTGACATAATGAACTTTTATGTTATAAAACATTTGTTACAGATTACATTAAATTTTATACAGAGGACTGTGCCAAGGCAAATGGCTATTTTCAAAGTCATGTCATCAATTTCAATAAAAGTGTCTTGCTTTAAACCATTGAGACTTGAACCATATATATGTACAGCATAAACAAAAGGAAACAATACATCCATAAATGTGTAATCTTGTCACCAATAAGGTATAACATTATTCCATCACAAAACAGTTACAAAGAAAAATAAAAATACTATTTTCAAGAGCTGGATAGCATGGCACAGTGTGTGTACACTTGGGGGGTGAAAACAGTCATGCTCACTCACAAAATAAATGCCCCTCAGACACGAGCTGAACAAAACTTCACTTACTGTCGTTTTCTCTTGAAAATGTACACACCCACGACCAGAATGATGATGATTACCACAGCAATAACAGAAGCCGCAACTACAGCACCTATGGACAAAACAAAACAATGCCTAACATGTACAAGACAATGCATGATCTATGACTGCAGGACAAAAGACATCCCAAATATCTGATTTGTGGACTATTGTTGATGATGAATATTCTGAGGATGATGAAGAGACAAGTAAACAAATTTCCTGAGGCCTATTATGATAAATCAATTATTGATCTTGATGACAAAAACACTTCAAATTAATCTCAGTTTCTCTTATTTTAAACAATAGCTTGCAGATCAATAAATCTATGCAAATATATTCTTTGTTCAAGTTTCCTTCCGTTAAAGTGCGGCATTTTATAGTTTACATAGTTCTCCTTCTTTTTTCTAATTCTCACTTTCTATCATCATATCACATATTTTCTATGTGGAATGGCCTTACATAGAAATGTGAGTCAATGTTCATATGACGTGCATACCATGTTAATATAATATACTATTTGCATTTTGACCAGAAATTCCACTGCATTGATCAAAAAGAAGAAAGTCTTTTACCAGATCAATGTCTTGACACTTCTGCTTCTGGAGCTAGCCTGCCAAACACAAACTACATTAAGTTACCTGAAACTGGTTTCTATAGCTAAAAACAAGAGAGAAGAAAAGACGAAAAATATTTCATCCTACCTGTGTTGCCTTTACTACTGTTGTCTTCCATGTCTTTGTCTGTGATATTCTTGGTATTGTTGCCGTTTGAAGCGTCTAGTGATGCAGCCTCTGGAGGTTGAGCCAATAAAAAACAGTCATTGACAGAAGTCCCAATACAGACATATCATCACCTCAGTTCTTAAGTTGAGAATGTACCGGGACTACGCAAGTCACACTTTAATGTTATGTTTACTGTGGATCCTCTGTATCATATTATATATATGTAGTACGAAAACTTTAAAGCACAACTTCTCAAAATTACAAAAAAAGATGAGATAGCACAATTGTGAACTGAGATGATGATAGGCTTTCCTCCCTCTAGACTTTCACTGGTTTTTGCCGAGGTTCTGTTCTGTTGATACTTCTTAAATAACTGATAGTCAATGTGTTAATTAGAGCTATGATGCATTAATATTTTACAAGCCACAGAACAATGTTTCCCCAGAAATTTCTCCTTGCAGTTTACCATTTCCGTGTAAAAATTTTGATCTGGTAACAGTCAGAGGAAATCCCAAGTACATTAATACCCACTCTTCGTATCAGCGAAACTGTATTATAAATTTTTTAAAAAATGGAGATGACTCCACAAATCCATTCTATAACCAATTCAAATACAGTAGTCTCCGCCTAAGAACCCTCCACCTAAGAGCCCGGTCCGCCTAAGAACCCGCCCCTGCTGTGAAAAGGAATTTTTTTCTCCATAATTTACCCTTCTAAGAACCCGCTCTGGGTGCTCCCAAATAAAAAATTCCGTCTAAGAGCCCAGTGATGGACCAACATACCCAAGTACTTATGGTCTAATTCTACATCATATTGCCCACTTGAGAGAAACGCACAGCACTAGATGTGCAGTAAAATGGGTACGGATGGAGGGAACAGGCAGACAAAGGAGTGGAAGTGATGGCTAATGTATGACTGCGTAATCAGGCCACGTTGTTGATTACCCGTAACTATTTCTTTGTTTGACAACATGTGGGACAGCACTTGTGGTTGGCTTTGTGGATAAGGAGGTGTAAGTTTAGCCTCCTGACTGGTCAGCTGTTTTGATACTTTGGTCGGTCTGTAAACACTGGAGTCTCTCGTGCCATAACCCACGGGGTAGCACAGGAAAAAAATATCGTGTTATTAACCAATGATACCGTTATGTGAAAACACATGGCTTTAGTTTAAGGGCGCGCAGTATTGATGTTATTATACGCTAAAACGATCAGGAATTGCTACATCTAATTATAACCCATAGAGGGAAGAAGGTTGTACTTGCTGGCATAGATAAATATTTTACTAACGGTAACAATCAACTAATCCTTGTGGTGAAGACAGTTTATGGTCAGAGGGGTTGCGTAACTTTTCAATTCGCCTCAGAACCCGTCCGCCTAGGAGACCGCTTTTTTGTCTCCCGACGACCGGGTTCTTAGGCGGAGACCACTGTACTCTGAAAGAAGTTGTATGTTACATGTAAGAAGTGCTTGACTTTAGAACTAATTCATTTCTACCACCAACAATTTAAGCTGCCATATGCTTAACCTTTTCACATCACTATGGTCATGGCTCTTGTCTTCCCACTGACTGAATGTTCCTATTTCATGGTGGCTATTCCCTGTATACCCACTAATTTGGAGTATTTTTTAAAGTTCGTAGAAAATCATGAATAGGCCACAGAATAAAGTTTGGCATCACTGAAAAGCTTATTCAGAATAGAAAGCAAAGAACACATGCATTTCTCACATTTACATGTCAAGAGCAGTTACCATAACAACAAAAACAAGATGGCTGACAGAACATAAATAAAAACACAAAAAGACATTTTACTTATTTAATCTCGCCTTGAAACACCTAATATCCAAGAATTTTTAATGAAAAGCAGTTATATACATCCATTTGAATAATAAAACTACATAAAAATGATGCTTTACTGTATAAAACGTCCATGGTTTCACTGGAATCTGTTACTTTGTATAATCAAATTTGGTGTGATATATCTCAAAACAATCAATACAAAGTCAAACTTTGCATGTCATAAATCAAAATAATTTTAATTACCCCTTATAAAAATACATTACAACTGAAGGGAAAAGCTCTAAAATACATCGCTGCAATTTGAAGCTTACAAACATGAAAAACAAAAAGTGCTATGATACTACACCCTCACTCGCAAGGTGTAGGGTGACATGAAGGTGTGTGGAAATAGCTGTGCCTCGCACTCGCAGGCACGCAGCGTAGCGATTGGTTGTAAGACGGCCCCAGGTGATGTGAAAAGGTTAACGCATCAGTTTTTCTTGGGTCTGGACTACTCTGATATTCATAACATATAAGACCAAATGTGCACATGAGTATGAATGGTAATGTATATGGTTTCTTATTGACTGAAAGGAATTTCCTTTGAGGACAAATCAATTTTTATGTTATTTTTTCCTATTTTCAAGTGTTCACAACAGAAAATAGCAGGCCACTGGATAGGCTCGTACAGAGGAACATCATTAATCATTATCACGAAGGGGAAAACAAGTTCTGACTGTTTGTCCATTTGTAGCACTTCCATCTAACAATGCGAATTCTGCCATTCCAATATTAAATAATAATAATAATAGAGAGTATTTATATAGCGCTTATCCCTGTAATTACAGGCTCTAAGCGCTTTACAATCTATTACTCAAACAAATTTACCTAATTTACTTCACATATAGCTTTCATTTATTCTCTTGTCCACATCAGAAATATCACTTACCGGAACACACTAACACCTCGCCTGACCAAGTTCCAGTCTCGTCACAAATTAATGATTCGTCTCCCTTTACTTTCACAAAACCAACATCGCATGTGTAGTTTGCTGACGACCCTGGTGTGGTTTTAAACAACTGATGTTGTGTGTTTGGCGAATCTGGAGGATTTTTGCAGTCCACTGCTGAGGAACCAAAGAAACAGTTGGTAATGTATATTACAATTATATTATTTTCCTGCTAAGAAATATGGAAACAACTGAGAAATTTTTCTTTGACATGAATGATTTGACAAAAAAAAAAAATGCATATGTGCATAATTATCATTTTTTTTTTTTTTTTGTGAAACATCCTCTACTGCTTTGCATTGTCTTGGTTTTGTTGAAGGACCATGACCATCCTGAATTTAAGTATCAACATCTTACTATTAGTATCTGCCTGGATCAATATACAGCAATACATTTTGCATTCTGACCTCATTCTCTCCTCATCCCATATTACTCTATATGTGTCACAAAAGCATTTTGTCTAACTTACTACAAAACCAATGTGGCCCATATTTCTGCTTTGATTTTTGCCCTCCAACAAAATGCAAAGAGCATTGGAAAAATTACAGAACTGTCATTGTGACCAGCCAAAAATAACTGGATCCATGTGATGTTTCAAATGTTTAGAAGGCACTCAAGATTTATAAATACAATCCATGATTCCCAATGCTCACACAATCAAAAATCCATGGTGAAATTAGGCTACTCAGACTGACGACACTATGATCGAATTCAAACTGATTTGATTCAGAATACTAATGACCAATATTACTATTCATTTAAGTCAACCAAATCTTCATCAGTTTCGTTGCCTGAAATCATTTAAATTTGAGCCAAAATATAAAATTTATCACCAAACATCAAATCTCATTGTGGCTTTCACATTCATGTGATAGAATAAAATTCAGCAGGAGCCTAATTCAGACCAAGGATTTTACAAAAAAATTGTTTAAAATTGGGATAAAAACCTCAAAGTTGTGAGCTGTAAGTGTGGAAAGAATTATATTTCTTTATGTAATTCAATTTGGAGTTAGATTCTAGATCTAGATAAAAATCTAGATAGATCTAGACTGGCTCTAAGTCTAGATCTAGAATCTTGATTTAGATCTAGGTTACACATTTATAATCGTCTAATTTATGACACTGTTGACAGACTAGAGCCTCTAGTAGAGGTGACAAAATCTGAGATCATGATTTAATTTTTTGTCAAATCTGCACAGGTTCAGTGTTTCGATCTCTAGATCTAGCAGACAGTGGATGTACAAACAATATTTCCAGATTCTAGATCTAGAATCTAGATCTAGACTAGAGAGATCTATCTAGATCTAGAATCTAGCAGAAAACAGGTAAACACAAAACGTCCGCGCTTGTTCTAAGAACACTGGACTCACTGGTAGGGCTAGATCTACCTTCTTCAAGATGTGCAGGCATTACAAGCATGAGAAGAATACATGCTTGCAATATCCGCAAAGTCACTGAGTTTCCTCGGAGGAGGTCTGTGAAAGCGCTGTGGGCAGTCATGTCTCTGGACTGTCGAAACGCAGTTTATCCGTGGTGAAATTAGACCTATCAAAAAAACAAATCTAGGCTTCGTCTAGACGTCTTGATTTCCACAACTCAACAGTCTTGTCCTCAAGATTGACCAGATATCCTAGACGGTATAGTTCAGTCTCTGACAAAGTACTACGCTTGTAAAATATCCTATGAGGCACTTCGTCCGAGGCAGATCAGCTGTCAAAAATGTCTTTGTGTACAGGTAAATGTAGGAATCACCGCCTCACGTCTGACGTCCGATCGATCATCACATGCACGGGATGCTCGATTACCAAAGTAGTCGAGTACACAGATCTCTAGCAGTGTTATGTTCTATAAATTTACGACTTTCAACCACATGGTAAGAAAACAAATGAGAGTGTCAAAATATGCATTTACATTACTAAGCTTTTAACATACAGCCAGATGAGAGACAAAATCCAGAGAGATGCTGGCTATGTGATGGAATGTTTATCAAGACAATTTCATTTGTCTAATTTTTGTTCTTGCTCCTTGATGCGTCTGTATTGTTACATTTTATATGTCTATCAAAACTATGACACTGACTTCGTATAAACAATGATTTTCTGTGCTACAAAGTGCCGTCAGTGTTTCGTGTGATAACACGACTAGACTTTATCCCATTTTTTATTTTTTTTTTTAGGTTTTTGTATGTATGCTTAACTTGTAAATAAATCAAAATGGTAAACACTTTCCATGTAGTGGTTAACTAGCAACATCATGATGAGGAGATTGGTTTTAACTATGCCGTTCCCCCTCCGCCCCCCCCCCTCCCCCTTTTCCCTTCCAAGCCGTTTATTTCACTTGGTTATCCGATTCCGATAATTTCATTCCACGAGTCCAAGAGATTGACACTCGATGATGATGTCACTTCCGTGTAGGATTAGTCATCACGCTGTGCGTCATGTTGATCTTTCGCAGCCGCGTCTTATAATTATCTTTGGAATGATTTCATGGGTTGTAATTAGTTGGCCCATGCAATCAAGTATATTTACATTATGGATAACACCACAGAATAAACTTAAAATTGGGGTGATGTTTTCATAAAACATTTTTTTTAAAAGCCTGTTACGAAGATAAACGGAAAGTCCCAATCTAATTTTAGCCATTATACCCTCGTAATGATTATGGGAAATAAGGAGAGCCCTTTTCCATGAAATCAGTGTATTCTCGTAGTGTGGTAATACCCGACCTTTAAAAAAAATTATGTAATGTTTTAGATGAAACCAGCCGCAAATAATTTCTGCTGAAGTAAGATAAAAACAACAGCTGTAAAACAGGAAATCTGCATACATGTAATTATATTTTCAAATCTCATGGTTGCACCGGTACTTACACATTATATAAAATTACGATGACATTAGCAATTATTTTTCTCAAAGTTTGTAGATCTAATTACATTCTTTGAAACAGGTGATCTTTATTTTCTCATCACCAGTTACGACAAGTTGAAAGGCTGAATGGCATTTCATATTAATTTAGGTAGGCCTTGATATACTCAAGAGGCCATCACAATTTCAAAATTACAGCAATACATATTTTCTGTTTAATTTAGATCTAAATTGATAAATCACTCATTTCATGATGCCAGCAGCACTATGTCGAGGTGACGACAAGGGGGATTTCTTCGTTAAAACATTAAAATAAAATGAAATACACGGTCTTTTAAACTCCTGTTACGTGTAGATCTATAGGTCACCACAAGCCATACCAGCCTACAGCCAAAAGCCTTGCATTATCAGAAAAACCGGCCCGATATCCGCTTCTAAAACTTGAATGAATGCAAGAAGAAGTCTGACACGGAACCCAACGAGCAATATCTTTCAACTTATTCTTTGTGGAAGGAGCAAGGTTCAGAAACAGGCCTGGGAATAGAGTTAGAGATTTAAGGGACTGGGCTGAGGAATGAGATAGAGATCGTCGGGAGAGCGTCCATGTACTAACAATGGAACTGTGATGGGCGGGGCTTGTGCCTGTCCCTCGCTTTTCCCCCTCTGCTGCGGCCCGGCATGATTTAATGACGAGAGGGCCGAGATAGCCTCCTAGGAGGCTGAAAGGCCCCATACTGTGCAAAAATGCAAAGAGCAACACGAGAAACTCCTATTTTGAACAAGAGCTTTAAGAGAACGAGTCACTTGCTCTGAATCTCCAAATGGCAAAAGAAAAATCAAATTACTTGCTCTGGAACTCGAAATGGCAGATGAAAAACCGAATCACTTGTTTTGAATCTCCCTGTGGCTGGAGGTTTGACCATGGTAAGAAGTTGTAATCGGCTTTAATATAGCCAGAATATCGGGTCTTTGATTTAAATCAGGCAGTTACTCTGCCTCATTTCTTGTCTTCTTAGTTTGTCATTAACCCCAAAAGTGCAACATGTCCGAACTGTTAAAAAGAAATCACTCAGTACTTTGCGCTGAAACCCCCATTCAACTAACAGATAGTGTAATCAGAGAGTGCTGACATTCTGTCACCTTATGGTAAAAAATCTCATTTCTGAAACATCCGTATCACTGTCACGGTAGAGATGATGACATTCCAGTTGTTCCGTTAGCATTTTTAGGGTTAATGCATTAATTAGCTGTTCAGTTATGGCTTACAATGTAGAACTTGCTTGCAATTCGGTGTGTGCCGCAATGTAAACAAACAAACAAATAAACGCCGAGTGCCTCCATTCACTCTACAACTCACGATGTTTAGCAAACGAGATGCTTACACTGTTGTGTTGTGTTGGGGTTTAATGCCACATCAGCACGATTACAGCTATATTGTGTCAAACACGGTAAGAGACGTTTACTCGTCAAGGAGAAGAGAGAAAAGAAAGCGGGGCAGAAGACAGGAGCAAGGAGTGAGAGAAGAAATGTCATCCCTGAAATGTCGAGGATGGCATTCCATGGGAGGCACCGCACCGATGGCGGGCTTACATCGCCTGCAGGTGGGAGCAGAGAACCTCCTTACAAACCCCGGGCCCCTGCGGGGGAACATGCATATACTAAGTGAGTACTTTGAGATTAGTTGCAAGTCTATGTGTATAGGTCAGACAGCAGGATGCACGTATAATAGATCTCAACAACGAAAAGACTGCATTCTTTTTTCTTTTGCGTACGACACAAACAAGATTTGTTCTTACAAAATCTGTACAAACTTGCGAATTCAATTGTTTCAACAGCCCATAAATAGGGGTCATCAATATCCCGGGGAATTCCATCATGGGGACCCATGACCTTGGCCCCTTCCCTTGACCGCAAGTTTGCCTCCCTTTTTTTGGTTTAACCCTGTTACGGTGGGTTGGAAATTCATGGATAAAACTTGGTACATTTATAGCATATTGAACTCAGATGTCCTCCACATAATAACAGTAGTGAGCAGTGTCAATGATTTAATTACGAAGAGAAAAAAATACTGACCTACTTCGGACCGGAATCCCGTCGGGTTTAACTGAAATCATATGTTCTACTTTTAACATAAAATGACTTTTCTTTTTTATTACTTTAATTAAGTATGGCGACATTAGGGGTGAAATCACTACATAGATACAGATATTGGTCTAATAAATTTACTGTGGTATGTCAATTGTTGACAGCGCAATGTTTTCTGTGATGGAATGCCTCCATCACGTGACACTTCACAATGTTGACCAATCAAAGACCTGACCATCACCATCCGAGCATTGTAAGATTCAAAAGTAGTCTATTATGCTGAGACGGTTTCCAACCTCTCAAACTGACAATACCGACAAGAGCAGATGAGCTTAGAGATCGTTGACGTTTCTTTATAAGCGGATAAGAACATTGATAACGATGAAATAATGTTTTTATGTACTTCCACGCTGGCTTGCATTAACCCGTGTATGGATGTTTCAATTGTAGATAGAAAAAAACAAGTTAATCTGACAGGCAGAGAACTCCTTCAAACTACTCGAGCTGTTGCCAAGTTTTTGCCTCAAAGCAGAGTCACGATAAGTAGACAAAAAATCCCGCGTACTGATACATCCGCTTTATTGAACAGATTTCTGGGCGTGTCAGTTCTGTTTGTCTTACGACCTTTACGATGACGTCAGTAGCTGACAGCCAGTCATGTTATCTGCTATTGTGACATATCTAACATTCTTTGACAAACAAGCCTTTTTCTTCTATCACCGTGTGTTTGTTTCCTCACATATTGATATAGTTATAACTGTCCACGGCATTGAATATATTGCATCGTTTGACCTTTTTTTTTTTATAATTTCATTTCTTACGTTATAGGGACACCAAAAAATTCCCCCCAAAATAAAATCTCATTTTCCTCGCAATTTTTGAGGACAACCCGTTTTGAGAAAGTAGGTCAGAATAAGGCTCAACCGATTAGGAGGAAGGCGAGGAATAAAAACGATAAACCAGGAAACAGGCAGATGAACGGAAAGGAGACGGCAAAGATTCTGTATGAAGTCTAAGGTCTTGCTGAAAATTCATAGAACAATCTAGAAAAATTCCAACAGCAATGAATGACATTTGTTAAAATATATAAACTTAAAACTTAGTTCTGCCAACTGAAAGAAAGGTTGTTAATATGACATATAAATGACAGGCCGAAGGGTTGACAGAGAAGAGAGAACGACAGAGAAGGGCTGGGAGGAGGGGGGGGGGGGGGAGGAAGAGACGAAATAAGTTAAGAGTGGGAGAACACGAGAATTGAAGGAAAAGTGTAACGTATTGATTTGCATAGCGAGAGGTCTTGGTGTTAATCCCGTTATATCACAGTGTTATAGACAGATATAGACTACCGAATGTCTATTTGTCTGTCTGTCCGTCCGTCCATCCATCCACCCACCCACCCACCCACAAGTCTATCTATCTATCTATCTATCTATCTATCTATCTATCTATCTATCTATCTATCTATCTATCTATCTATCTATC
>JBCAUA010055072.1:0-11501 GCA_038406235.1 Peronia verruculata
ATGATCTTCCATCCTTTCTGCCTTGTTTAAAATTGATGTAATTTTGTGTGGTTAAAAAAAAAAAAAAAATCTGTAAAATTTGTTTTTTTTTTTTTCTTGTGTTCAGCAAAGCCTCATTTGTTTAATTATTGTGATCTCCCTTCCTTTATGCTCTTTTGATTGTTTGCTGTTGTGTGTGTGTTTTTTTGTTTGTTTGTTTGTTTTTGTGTTTGTTGTTGTTGTCGTTTTGATCGTGTTTTATGAGGTAAATAAATCATAGATCCATTAAGCTTGCATAATGTTAGCAGTATTGTGAAATAAACGAGACGCTCGCAAGTTCACCTGTGCAATCATCATCCCCTCATTATCGTAGATAAGAGTCGCAACAAAAATGGAAACGGGCACATGTATTCCCACACGCGTAAGCTCACTTATCGTGTCTGCATTGAAAACATTGAACGTCTCATGACGTCACTCTTGTCTAAACAGTTTGATTTGTTTCCCGCTTTGCTGATTGAATATAACAATTCGATTATCTCAGGAAACAGTTCAATAACCAATAACTAATTAAGCGTTGACATTGTAATGAGAAAATGCTACAGACTTACCTAAAATGCTCACTACTGACATTGCCTACGCCAGCTGCCCGTATAGGCTCGTGACCCGGGAACGAACACTTTCTTATAGGATACCACCCCTTGTGAAACTTCTCGATGGGTTTACAACTCTCTATCTGATATGAAATAAATCACTTGCTGTGAACTTAGACCATCACCATTTTAGCCAAAGTCAAGCGTAACAATTGAAAGAAACCGTTGTCCCGTCAAATCGCTACAACCATCAGCCTTACAACGTGCACTGCTTTATTATTCTCAAGAGAAATTAAACTACAGGTACACACGCTTGCCCCCCCCCCCGCCCCCCACACACACACATCATACACACACATCATAGACACACATAAACCCAAAGACAACATCACAACCACATTAACTCTCATGCCATGCAAGCCTCCCTTTCAAATCTCACAAATTGTGTAACTCCACGAGTAAGTTATTGAGTGAGTGAATATGAATGAATGAACAACAGATGTCTAAATGATTAAAAAATGAATGAATGAATGAAGGAAGGAAGGAAGGGGAAGGAAGGAAGGAAGGAAGGAAGGTAGGCAAGAAGATTTGGTATGCTAATTGTATCAACTGTTGGTTTGGGAATATGCTTTTTTCAAATTCATAAAATGCCAATCAAAAGGAGGAATATCGGAAACTTTACCAATCTACCATGGGTGGCGACATGGTCGTCGCTGACTAAAGGAGGACCTGGATTATGTCGCCCGGGATCGCCATATCTATACTTCCGGTAGAGTTCGCTGGAAGATAAGACAGGTGCAGAAGCCATGACTGGGCCCGAGGGGAAAGCCTTGATACCCGCCCCCTCGTCCCCAGAACAGGCAGCAAATTAATCTAATGCCTCTGTTTATGACGTTGGCATTGCTCTTATTCAATGAGTGCGTTCTCGAAAGAAGATAACTGTGTTTCTTGATGGCTTCTTCACAACATTTCATTTAGCTTGAGCTGGTTGATGTTTTTCATGCTGCAGCGTCTCCAAAATTTGATGACGTAATAGTTATCTATGTTTCTATCTGACTTTCATATCCCGGGGTAGAAATAGTGGAAGTGGAACTGAAAACAATGCGTGTGTGCATTGTTGTGTTGGGTTTAACGACACATCAGCACGATTACGGCCATATTGCATCAAACACGGTAACCTAAGATACGTTTACACGTCAAGAAGAGAGGAAAGAAAGCGGGACAGAAGACAGGAAATGGGTCTTACACTTACAGGCTATATAGCTCTGTTATTATTTCAAACCGTTTAGCCTATAGATCTCTGTGCTATAGATATTCCCACGTGATTATAAATGGATGTGTCATACTCTGAGTATTGAAAAGGGAGGGGGGGGGGGGTGCACAATAACTCTGTAGTTTGGCGTCTGCCTCAGGGTGAAAACAACTCACGTCTGTGAGGTTGCGGGTTCTGGCCGACTTGCTGGTCATCTCATCGGGGGATGGAAGGACATGAAGATCGAAAGACCTGCACTTTTTCTCTGGCTTCTTTTGGATAGGGAAGCCCGACGTCTAGCCTTCTTGGATAAGGGCCATTATATTTCGGAGGTCCCTTATGTACGTTACGCACGTTAAAGAACCCTTGGCAGTTCAAAATCGATGGAAGAATAGGCTGTGTGCCACTGTCCTCAACAGGCAACCTCTTAAATAAGCTGAGATAATCCTACTTTCGTAGGATTGAAAGACTTCAAAACAAAAAACAAAAAGAAAAAAAAAAAGGAAAATGAGTATTGGGGACAGATTTATTAAATACCGGATGATCCAAAAACAATAACAATAACTAGTAAATAACATAAACTGTATCGGATATAGCGTTATAGAATACTGCTCCATTTTTTTATGTTCCCGTGGCAGTGTGGCCAGGCGTCTGCTACTCTGCGAGAAACTCACACAATACACCTCACGGGTTCGAGTCTTGGATCCAACGTCGGAGAATGGAAATTTTAATATTAAAACCTGCATTTTTTTTTTTTTTCAGTGACTCAAAGATCCAGTCTTCTTGTGTTGGAAAGCTAGTCTTCTCTGATAAAGGCGAACAAAAGCTTATTTCGGAGGTCCCGCGTTTGTTGCGCGTAAAGAAAAAACAAAAACAAACAAACAAACAAACAAAACCCTTGGCATTTCAAAATTTTTTATGCCTACAAAAATTTTTATCATCGAAAGTGGGCAGATAGATCTACTTAAAGCCGACAAAATCCTATTTTCTTAAGATATTGGAAGGCTGCATGCACGGAGTAATAAAACATAGGTGCAGCCATGGTGTGCAGGCCTTTGATTTTCACCGGCTCTGACGTTCATCTGCCTTCAAACAACGGAGACGGCAACGAGTAGCGAACTCTTGCGAGCAGAAGAGGAATTATGCCACAGGAAGTAGGCGTATCGTGGTAACAGCCAACGCTTTATGGAAAGAAGTGTTGTTTGCCCACACAGGCACGTTGTAGTAAGACTGCATTATTGAACAGGAAATTTAATTTCCGGAGTCTGAATGTATGTAAAAACCACCCCTCTGGCTGATTCATGCCCTGTGACAATTCTCACCTCAGTAGGGAAGTGAACAAACATTTTTGTCTCTAAATGAGGTATCAATGTATCACTAGAGGATTAAGACGTTTACATGAGCCAAAAGGGACATAGATCTAGGTCTATATTTACTTATATATTGCATTGTTTAAGTGAGAATATGTATCCTCAGAAGAGATTGGGTGGTTAATCTTGGAAACTAGGTGAAATGCGAAACACACTCACACACAAGCTGGATAAAATTTGATATACATTCTATTCACATGGAAGCTCTCATGTCATATTGTACAGTTGATTAAGATTCATAACCAAAGCAAGCTTCATCCACAATACAATGAATTTGATTTTAGGCATCAGACCAATGTTTTACTTCATGCTCCCTATCACTTACCTACTTAAGTGGCCACTGGACACATCTTTTGCCAAAAAGCACACTGAACTGTCACTCCCTGCCAATGCTCACCTGATTCATTTTCATTATTCCATTACTCCCCATCATTTAAAATATATGATCATAGAATTCTTGGAAGAGCAGACAAGTAGTACAGTGTTTTCAACAAGATTTAATGCCTCACACAAATGATAATGAAAAGCAAGCTCCAGATTTAGGAAAAGAGAAAACAAATGGAAGAATAAGAAAAAATAGAATTTATTCAGATAGAGTAGTTTTACTATCAGTTTTGAAAACCATCTTTCACATTATTCTTTGGAAAGCTGTTTCTAAACAGGCTGCAAATGATTTTTAAAGTGATTTAAAATAATTGTACAGAATACTTCCACTCTTTTGTTTCCGCTAACTAATAGCACAAAAGCACTGTCAAAAATTTTGCTTCTTCTTGAAAAATTGCAGGAATTTACTAACACTGCTCATTTTATGTTAACACAAGTAATGTATTGCTTATTTTGCCCTTGATTTCAGGTATGGTGGGTATCATTGTTTTTTAATACAAATGTTTATAGACAAGAAGGGAATAGTAAGACTGGAAAGTAAGACATTTATGTAAATTGCACTTTTGGTTAAATGATAGAAACTTTAAATTGGTGATAATAAAGAACTTTATTGTTTCATGTATAATTAGTTTGACATTTCTGAATGATACACGTCTTATCCAGAAATGGCTAAAACTGCAAGCAAGACGGAGGCTGATATCTCAGTTATCTTGGACACTGAGCCTGAAAGAGTGGCACGGGTTGGACTGAGATCAAAGAGAACAGAAGCTCTGCCAAAACACTCACTATTTGGAACAGCACTGGAAAATGTTGATCGAGATAGCTTAAAAGACATCAAAGGACACTATATACCTGAGGGCTATATCAAACCTGTCCAGGAGAGATACATTTTGCCACAATACATAAAGGAAAAAATTCCAGGTTGTGTACATCAAACTTTCATCACCACATGGCATATAATTTTAGTAAGACAATCCGCATAGAAGTTCAACAACTATCAAGTATCATCATGTCTATTTTATCTAGAGATATTTATTTCAGCAAAATCACTGTGCAGAATTGAATTGGTGCTGGGCATGAGATCATCACCCTTAGTTTTTTAATTTTTGGAATAGGGCCCCTCATTACTCTTGAGACCTGTTTATCATGATCAAGAGTCATTTTCAAGGGCATAATAAAGACAAAAATAGATTGTCCTCAAGTGATATAGTGAACAGAAGGCCGAAAGCTTCAAAGACAAAGAATATCTTTTGTCTTATTTCAAAAGGGTGAAAACTAAGTGAGCATCTTTTTTTTTTTTTTTCTTGTTTAAGTCAAGAAGTGAAGAGTCTGCAAGAATATATGGACATATAAAAGAACATTATCCTTGAACATCTCTGTGAAAGGCTGGTTAGCAGACAAGCTTACAGATTTAGGAAAAAAGAAGTCTCTCTAATCTTTGAATACTTAAAAACACAGTGAAGGTGAAGACCATCTTCTCTGAAATAAGCATTTTAATTGAATAATTTACATATGGTGTGAACAAGTGAAATTAATCAGATGTCAAATTTTCCATGCCTAGGATTATTGATGCCATGGAAAGGGAAATTAGTAAATTATTACTTCATTTCAAAGGGAAAAATATTTAAAATTCACAACTATACCAAGACAGTCATGTTCAAGATTAATCCCACAACTGCATGACTAGAAGAATCATATATTTTCAAACAAAACCCTCTTTGACATCCAGCTCTCCTCACTTGGATGGGTGGCATATTACCACAAGCCTGCTTTTGCTTAATAATATTGAAACTGCATTTTTGCACTAATTTTGCTTCAGCTGCTATTATTTTGTTTGATGTTTTGTTGTCATTGTTGCTGGTTTTCTGTGTGTCTATTTTTGGCTTCATCACTGCTGTTTTAAAATCAATATTTGAATTAGTTATAATGCCCAACATGTGAGTCCATGCAGTTTTTAAGGTTATGTTTTTATTCTGCATAACGTGTATACATGTATATTTGAAAGGTTTCAAGGCTAAGTGAAACATATCCAAAATTGCCGTTTAGAGAAAACTGAGAGTTTGTTCTCCAGTAGCTAGAAATGTATCATAAAGGACTGGACCCGGAACTTTCTGAAGACTTTCGGGAAGGATAAATCATGGATGGTGAAAAGGAAAGTCCATACCATATACATGTACATGTAGTACTATCACAGTTCCCAGGTTTGAGGTGTATAACTAAAATTTTCAGAAATGGTGTTTGTAGCGTTTTGCCCTGAAACCTGTCATGTAATAAACATATTTTTAATTGCTCCTCATAGAAGAATGGATGATGAGAATGAAAAAAACAAAAGAAATCTATTATCACCCTCTGAGTATAAAATCAGTGAGATGACTCTAAACCATTCCTTTATACAATTTTTCTATTCTAGGTAGGGAAGCTTTGGAATCTTCCAGACGGGAAGTGTTGCACCACAAAGATTTACTAGCAGAAGCTGAGCGGCAGTTGAAGAACAAATCAGCCCATGCTTTAAGATTTCACGAAACAAATGCTCAGACAGATTGCACCCCTCCAGTCCAGTCTGCAAGATCCTCTTGGTTGTCAAAGAAAGATTTAGAACATTCTGAAGACATTAACATAGTGGGCTTAAATGCCAAGGGAAGTTATAATAGAGACAAGTATGGTATAAAGCCACCAAGGCATAATTACTGTTTGATTGGAGACATTATGGCTAAGAGTAATGAATTTCGCCTTCCACAACCTGCAGCAGACAATTTTGAAGCATATAAAAGAAACAGAGATACAGGCTGGGGCCATGGAAGACATTTACCCTTTGATATGATGGAAGAATCTAAATCTGCCAACAAAAAGCCATCCACAAGTTTAATTGATCTACCTCCCAATATTCGGCATACATTTGGGAGCAGAGTCTGTGATAATTTATTGTCCAACAAAGAACTAGTGGATATGTCAATTCAACGCCACAAAACCATGTCAGGACCACCACGGCCCTCAAAGAAGGAAAATGTTAAAGGCCTGCCAGTCAACCTTGAAAATAATTATGAAAGCTTAGGTCAGACAACTCGCTACAATGTGTTTCCTGGCCTGACAATTGACTACAATATCAGCCAAACCCAGAAAGAGTTCAATGATGAAGTCCATTTGAGGCGTGTGCCCAACCCTGATGAGTTTCGTTATCAGAGAGATGAACTAAGTAAGTATAGTTCTGCCATTCTTTATTATCCAGTTTTTGTAAATTTCTTCAATCATAAGTATATGGATAGAATTTATTCAAATCAAAGTCATGGTTTTGCAGCAATGAAAGCTAACTACAGCACGCCTATTATTTTAACATATGTAATAGACTCTGTAATTTGTCTGGTTTCCTATTTCTGATCATGGTAATGGTAAGTGTTTCATCATTAGATGTGAGCATCTTGCTTAAACTCTTTTCGGTTTCATTTTCATTTCAATCTTCACATGCTTCTTATTTCTCCTTTGTAGCATGAACAAATTTATGATTAATTAATGTAAGGGCAGACACTGTTAATAGAATGACAATTATAAATAAAAAAATGAAACAATTTCGTGGTTCATTAAAAATGTGAATTTCAAACAAAGAAGAAAAGAAATACAACTGTTTTAATTACATAATGCTGTTTTCTGTTGGAAATTATGCTTAAAAAGTATGATGAATTGTCATCTAATATTCATATGCACATAAATAACACACACAAAGCGAATAATAGATGAATGCTACGTATATAAGTATCTAATCATTATATTGCACATCTGTTGTTAACTCTTTTCAAACTGAATAAAAGACTGAATCATAATCTCTGGATTCTATAAAACAAGACTTCTTCCATGCTTTTTCTAGCAGTGTGCCACCTAAAGACTTAGAAATGAATATGGAAAAGTAATCACAGACCATAATTTTCTAATACATGTTTATACAATGTAAATATAAAATGATAAAATAATATCATTTATTATGAGCTGTCATCAAACATGTTCTTAGCAATCATCAAATCTTTAACTGAGTTCTGAATTTGTATTTTTATCAGTGAAGAAACATCTCAGGCTAATTGTGAGGCTAAGATAACCAGTTATTTTTATTTTCACTGTTTCATTTTAGGCACATGGTCAGAACATAATGTGCTGAGAGAGAGAATGAAGAAAGCTTGGGATGAAGCATATCCTTTAGGTGGCAAGCAACCATGATCCTTGGAATCCTTCCTTTCTGACACCTCATAGCATTGCACCAGATGTGTGGCTCTGTAGTTACCTCAGAATATCTGCACTTTGCAGTGGTTTTGTTATATAGTTCTTCAATACATGCATTTATTTCTACCGTTTCTATCCATTGTAGATCATTGGAATAAATATTTAACTTTAACTCTGTATTCTGACAAATGTGAATGCACATTTGAAGTGGGTATTTTCTCTCAATCTGACTTTTTCATGTGTGTAGAAGGAACTTTATATCAGTAAAGGCACCTTGAAAAATGATATTGGTTTCAACATTTCACCATGGCACACAGATAACACAAAAAATGATATGTTATTTTATTCAGTGTGTATACATTAATATAAGTTTTATTTCATGCTGGGCCTGAATATTTGTCCTCATATATAAGGAATTTTGTCATCATAAAGCAGTAACATATGAGATAATAATAATTATGTTGATGAGTCAGCTTTCATGTCATATGGTGATCCTTACTGGCATTGACCACATCACCAAAATTTAATTTCCAATGGTAGAAAATGTATATATATGTATTTTGTCATATGGATTATTGTAAATGGTGTAGATATATAAGATTTCAGGATACATTTTTCTTATAGCTGCACTGCAATAAAGATAATATTTTAATAAGAAAATGATGCATTTTCAAAACTGAAGTGTTGATAACATATTTTATGATGCAATCTGCAGTAGTTACATGTTCATGTATATATTTCTTTCTCATGTCACATAGATGACTTGTGGAGTTGAAATTAAATTTTCAAAGTCAGTCTGTCACTTATTTCTCAACTTATATCTGAAAACCTTTTACTTAAAGTTTTAAAGTAAAAGCTCTACTAAATTGAATCAATGAATGTGAAACTTAAAACTAAAGATTGTCATACTGTATGAGTGAAAGCACATTCCTTGCATTATTTTCAGACAGTCATCATCAAATCATTATTGTAATTGTAAAGATAAAGATGATGAAAATGAGGACAATAAACAAATTTATTTTTCTGATTTATACTCATTATGTTCATGGACATTTATGTGATTAGACTATTATCTGTTATAATTAAAAGCAAGAATGGAACAAAAATTAAAAGCATAAAAAAAGCATTTATAAAATTACCCTCACTGTTTCCATCTCATCATTTGTTTGACTTATTTACTTTTTAGTGCAACAGACTACATATATGTTCAATGTAAAAGATTATGCTTTAACGCTAGTGATAGAAAGTCAAAACTCTGGGATTTGTCGATTTGATTTTTTTTCTTGTGTGTGTGGAAGATTTTGGTCACTAGAAATAAAAGGGCTGTGTTATCCACATTATGATTTATCACAGTGAGAATTCTCCAATGTTGAACAAATCTTAAAAGCTTTCTTTGCGATACTGCATTTGTTGAAATCAATATATTATTATCAGTTGTTCATGGGTTTGTTCAATTATCATCAAAAGCATGGATAATTTGATGGAACTGCTCTTGTTTTAATCTCTTCATTTTTTTCAATTTCATGAAAGAGTTGAAAAGTTATTCATATGTAGTGAAAAACACAGCAGTATACATGTACTTCAAATGTACATGTCTATTGCTGTGGTGATTCATAGTCCACATTCCCATCTCTGGGAATATAAAATTGCACAGTCTAGCACCTTAAATGAATCATGCAATGCATTAAATATTGTTTTTACTCTCACAAATTTAAGGATGTAGTGACTCTTCTTCATCACATTAATACCATTCTGGGAAGTATTGCAAAGCATGACAGGAATCAATACACTTAAATCTGGAGTAAATTTTTGACGTATCAAAGCCACATCTATAGAACGATCTTGAAATTGAACTTAACTGATTTATGGTACTGATTTACAGTAGATCTTTTATGTTTTTTTTTTTTAAAGAGAGAAATATGTTCCAGTGAATTTATTCTAAAGAATGACAGTTATATGACACAAGTTCACAAATGCACAGACATGTATGTACTGAATATGAAATAATTAATGATAATTTGAAAGTGAACTCTTCCAAAGAGTGTTAAGCCTCTCACCATTGGGATGCAGGTGTACTTAATTTGGAAGTTTCCATTTCAAGTATAGTAGTCTCCGGATATAAGCACGGAGACAGGACGAGCTGAAAAGCGTGCTTATACTTATACATTGTATGTGGAGCGTGCATATATATATGCAGAGTGAGATTCAGGGAACGAAACAATTTACACTTTATGCCTCAAAATATAGTCCCCTCAAGGGACTAACTAATGGCAAATCAGCGTCTGCATGCAGACAAGGTATCTACATCAAAGTGGCTGGAATTAGACATTGTGACACTTAAACTCATCTGGGAATGGGTAGGATGGCTTATTCTATTCCAAAGTTGACAGGTGTAGCAGAGTGCATACATTACAAGGTCTGACAAAGGCAGTAGTGTATCGAGTGTCCGAGGGCCGTAGCGAAAACCAATGGATAGTGTAACTCAAGCCTCCTGCATCCTCCTACTCCCAATAAAATGACATTACACCATTGTATTTATACTCAGGAAAACCATCGTTTGGTAGCAGACAGTAGGCCTACAAGGGAGATAACTCATATTGCTAGCTGAATTTTTTTATTTTTTTTAACTTACGGCTTTCACTTGCTAAGCGTGCTTGTATGTGGAGTGAGCGTGCTTACATGCATAAAGTAAAAAATCTGTCATGGGACCAAAACGTGCATATGGGCGGAGTGTGCTTGTATTCAGAGTGCTTATATCCGGAGACTACTGTACTTGTAAGCAGTAAATCAACACGGAAGATGGATTCTACCTTTGTTTATTCTCATCTCTAGGTCTGTGGGTTGAACAGGATGTCTTACGCAAACGCATGCAGAAGAAATGGTGCAGTTACTTTGAAAGCTTACCCAAATTTTCAGCAAACTGGAGTCGAGATGCCAGGCGACCAGTCATTCTTGTTCCTAAAGCTGCACCCAAACCCAAACCTAAACCAAAGCCAAAAGCTAAATCCAAACCTGCTTCTGCAGAGGTCAAACAGGATGAAATCATATTTGTGACTCCACCTTTAACCCCACCCTCACCACAAGAGGAATTCATTGAACTTCCCAAGCAGTTTGAACGAGATGAGGAATTCTGGAAGTTCTTTGATCAACCTGTGCCAAGATAGCACAAGTCGGCATAAAAACAATGCTTTCCAAAAAGTAGATGAATGAGCCCAACAAGATATACGCTGATACATGTTCCTATCAAGGTGGTCCACTGACATTCAACTTTTGTTTGAAAGTCAATCCGTCTTGACAGTCCTGCCATTTTTCTCTTTTTAATGTCACAACCATGTTTGAAGTCAACCATTTTTGGGGGCTCAAGGGGTTGAATGAAAGCAATTCGACAGTATCCACCAGGAAGAATTTATTGAACTGGAATATTCTGTAATATAAGCTTGGATTTTATTTGCTTTTAAGTACATGTATCATTCTCTACTGACATGGGAATTCAAACTTTTTATATATATAAAAAAAAAAATATAAGGCTTTCCCATATCTGAAACCGGTAAAAAGAAAGAAAAAAAAAATACAGTGGTCTCCGCCTAAGAACCCTCCGCCTAAGAGTCCGGTCCGCCTAAAAACCCGCCTCTGCTGCGAAACCGAATTTTTCCTCTATAATTTACCCCTCTAAGAACCCAATCTGGATGCTCCCAAATAAAAAAATCCGTCTAAGAGCCC
>JBCAUA010055083.1:0-11500 GCA_038406235.1 Peronia verruculata
ATCCACACTGATACATAGATGTTTATCAACACTGAAAACAGTCACATATTATCCTCATTGAAAAAGAGATGTCCTACCACACAATAATACATAAATGTATTACTCACACTGATATATAGATATATTACCAACTCTGGTACAGGGGTACATTATTCACACTGAAATATAGATATATCACTCACTCTGATACAGAGATGTATTATCCACAATGATAAATATAAATATGACCCACTTTGACACAAAGATGTATTACCTACACTGACATTTAGGTATATTACTCACTGTGATCTAGAGATGTATCACCAACACTGATATATAGATCTATTACCCACTCTGATAGAGATGTATTACCCACAGTGATAGACCGATTTTTTCTCACACTGATACAGTAATCTGTTTATAATCTTGCTACTGATTATAATAACCTTACAGAGAAGCATACATTACAACAGCAGCTATATGTAAGGTGATCAAATTCTTATCAATCTAGCCATATAAAATAAGCTTTTTAAAGACCTATTACCATTCAAAGGCATATTACCATTCAAAGGCCTACTTCCATAATTATGAAATGTGTTCTAATATAAATTAAATCGGGGAAAGGTCCACTACTATCTATCTTATAAAATCAACTCATTTATAAAAATGAGACAAAACTACATGCTTAAGCATATGCTCAGTATCAAACAGTTGAGAGCAATGTGGCATATGTGACAAATTAAGGACAAACAATGCTGCTCACTTCTGATTTTTTTCCAATAGACTGTTGATTTTTTCATTCTGCTCATGGACTTTATTGCTTTGTTCGTACACTTCTTTCTTCAGTCGCTCATTTTCCTGAGAAGAGAGAAAAAATCAGAAATGTTTATACCACAGAGCTGGAATTAATGACTGAACTTAATAACCCTCTTTTTTCAGCCAGTTCATTTTCCTGGAAACAGACAAAGCATCTTTTCAGCAGAAAACAACTTATGCATCATGAACTTTTCAGCCTCTGCAGAAATTATGTGTTTCATCTTTTATTTTCTTTTTGTTGGTTTTTGAATTTTTTTTTTTTTTTTGTATTTTTTTTTTTTTTTTTGTGTGTACTTTTGTCGTTTTGAGTGCGGGAGGGAGGGGGTGCCATGGGCAGTGTACACAATCTACTGTCACTCCTACACTTGTCTTGTGCCCAGAACAAATGAACTGAAAGTCCCGCTGGGTAATTTTGAGTTATCGCCATTTTCTAACTGTTTTCCACCTCAGAGACCAAATTTTTCTCTTTTCAGGTTGGCTAAATTTTTGTTTTCTGAAAAAAAGAAAAAATGTTGGTTTCTGAGTTGGAAAACAATTAAATGAACAGCCCTGGAGGGAGATCGCCCAGGGTGACTTTCAACTCATTTGCCGTGGGCTGACACTTATTTTTTTTCCCCCATATTTAGATTATCCAAAATCTTTTCCCTCAAATAAACAGAACACGAAAGCTGGTTTACCATCTCGTCTCAGAGGACTAGGTGACAGATTTTTCATTTCAAACATCAGCTTGGGATGTCTTGGCCTACGTATACAAGTAACTTCCAGCAAAGCTGCAAAGCAACTCTTACTTGAACAATTCTGGTGATGTTCTGCATGAGGACGTTGGCTTCCATGGACGGTGCTGGCATGCTGGGACCATACGGTGCCATGGCTCCCATCCCATGCATCATACCAGCTGTCATCCCTGGTGTATTCATGTGCTCCAACTAGAATGGACCAGCAAATACTTTATGTAACAACTGTATCCACTACTTCTACAGCAAATCTCATTAAAAAATTTTAAAAAGTTCAAATTCTATAGTGATTCAGAACAAGGACTAAACATGTTAAATCAGATGAGACCAAGAGATTGCGGACAGAAAATACATTATCCCAATACATTGGTTAATCAAGTTAAAATATTTTCATTTTCATAATAAATATAACAAGTGAATATAGATAGGCACTGACTTGGCAGAACACAAAACTAAGTAAAACGTTCTCATTATCAAAGGGAAAATGGTTCCTCTAGTCAAAATTTGTAATTAAGAAAAAATGTGTTAAACCAAAACAAAAAAAAATAGATCTACAACAATGTCTATGTGCACACTAGGGCATTGCTGGGGAAATAGCTTCCAACGCTGGAGGATACAAGACAGAGTAATTACCTTTTCTAAAATTTTATCCACTTTGTCAGACATTTTAGACAAGCCCAGTCGGACTTCGGTGTTCTGTTGTCTCGTCTCCGTGAGCAGGACGGGAGCCAGAGAGTCTGCTGAGGATGTCGGCACATGAGACGATAACGGTGTTGACACTGGCGGTGCTGCTAGTGGTGGTTAGTGATAGCAAAAGTAACAGCCACAACAGTCAAAGCAGAGTGAGTGTTAGTGTTAGTCCCAGCGAGCAAAACAGCCAATCAGTGAGTGAGAAATGCATGCAGAAAAAAAAAAGTGGAAAAAAAACCACTTAAAACATTAGTTGTGAGATAACTACAAAGTTGGGTTAACTGATTATGACAAAAGTCTCATTATGCAGAGAGCAAAAGAATCATTCAAATAGTTAATTTTGAGAAAATAGCAAGTAAAATAGATTTTCAAGAATAATTTAACATTTTCCATGCTACAAGCAAGACATAACATCATGAAGTTCACAATATGCAGGAAAATAGACTAACCACAAGTTATGAGACACGACAAGAAGGAATAAGGTGCTCCTCAAACTGAGGCTATTGGAAAAATCACGTGTTTTTCTATAGTGAATGAATTTTTAACATAATTTTTTTTCATTACAAAATCCTTCTGTATCAATCTCAAAATGCATTTCAGCATTAAATTTGCTGAAATACACTGAGTTAAGCCCCAGAATTGTAATTTAGTGGTCTGGCCTAATAAGGATTAATAAGGATTAATAAAAATGATCCTTCATTTTCTCACTTAATTCAGCCGCAGCAACAGGTCACCCCTATCATCTTTGTCAATATCTCAACTGCTACTTGAAGAAGAAATAAAACTTTTTTCCACACTGAAAGGAAAATCGATAATCTTCACAGCGATACCAATAACTATATGCTCGATTTGACGAGTGCCTGATTTCATACCGTTGTGTCTCACATGCCCCGTTAATCTTTTCAACTACTTTTTTTCACCTAATGTATAGATCTTTTCGATAATGCATAATTTTTTTTTTCCTAGTCTTTTTTCAGGGTGTCATATTTCCTCCAGTATGGCAAACTTTTATCAATGTCATTGAAAGCATCCAAGACAGAGCATATTTAAAACATGACTAAGAATGACATGAGTCAATCAGTAGTCATCATGCAGGAGGTTTTAAAAAAGTCAACATTCTACATATAACATTATTTTCCTGTGATATTATGGCAAAAACATTAACAGTCTTTGGTCTTCCTACAATATTAGGGCCTCATCGCCTTACATTTCCAAAGATGATCTTCCCCTATATTACAATTATCAAGGAGTTTAATTCTCAAGACACATTAAAACCCTCATAATTTGCATGACTTGTCTTGTCTAGATGAATCAGCATATAAATATGCCACTATACATTTACTGGAGGCAAGAAATGGAGGAGGTATGAAAACAATGAATGAGCTGATAATCAGTTAACAGTAAGTGAAAAAAGACTGAAAGTGGAAAATATCACAACACAAGAGAGTAATAAAATTCCATGTGCAAGGCAGCGACAGAGGCTCGGAAGAGAATCCAGCAGAACAAATGGCCAAATGTTAAGGTTGGGTTATTAACTATAACATTTGTGTAGCATACTGGAGCAATATGTGCGATGTTGAATAATTGTGGACTGAAACTGAAGCTTTGAACATTCTTTTGTTCAGTCTTATTGACAAATACCTTCAACTATTTTTAAACATTTCAACATAAGCCAAGGATATATCTCCTGAACCTAACTAAGTCTTTAAATGCAGGACAGATATAACATTTAGTTGTATGAATTGAAGAGAAAACTGAAAATGTTCAACACCTGATGAATTTCTCCAGAAGGCCACAAATACACCATGTTGTTAGAAATGTCAAGCATGCAAAACATTCACATTAACTTTAAGGGCAGTGCTATATATATACTGTCCCTTTTAAAAAACAAAACAAAAAAACATTTATAATGCAGTGATTTCCAAGATGCCCCAATGAAACATTAAGATTATGCATGATATGAACTAGAAAAATGTTCCAGATTATTATTAAGTCAGCTTCAAGATAACTTCTTTAGTGCCATTAAAGCACAAAGTATTACAGCCATAGTACAATACAAAGTCTAATACTCTTTGCCATACACTCCCACTGAAGCTTGACCAGGTCAACATTTTTCTAATGTCCCTTCAAAAAAAAAAATCCTCTAAAAATTAGTGTACTTATTTCTGTTCAAAGTTTCTAGTGGTAAAGAACAAAAGGGCCTCTTTCTTGTATTATCCCAGTTGTATCTGGCTGATGTGCTTCTCTAACTTACCTCCAAATGCAGAAGATTGATTTGGCATGGCTCCCATAGTTCCTGGTAGACCCTGTCCTAGTAACTGCTGATAAAGCAAGTAAAAAAATAATAAGAGTCATTTGTACTGCCACAGACCTGGACACGTGTGCAAACCACATTATTCTGTTTGGTTCAACAGGCTGACACATTTATATGTACTTATTGATGGCAGCCTTTGCCAGACATATTCAAAACTGAAATTAAAAATCTTCTCTGTTCTTAACCACATTTCTTTGCCCCCTTTTACAATTAATTCTAATATTAACAGTTACCTTCAAACAAGATCATTTTCAAGAGCAGTTTTAACATGAGACTGTGATGAAAGGTAATAAAAGATCAGCCCCTGATTTTATCATGTTGCATCCAATTTACTTTTTTCCTATACATATTTTTGCCCATTGAAATTTATACATATCAAAAATAGCACTTTTTTGTTTGTAGTTTCCTTTTTGTTATAGAAGAAAAATGTCGATTCAATGTGAATTTATCAGGCACAAAATGTAGGTGAATAAATCTGAGCCTCCTATGAGGCAAAAAGAAAAAAGAAACATTAAATTAAAAAAAAAGTGTTGTTTGTGATTTGTGTAAGCAAAGACAAAAATTCACAATCATTTGTCACATTCTGAAGATTTACCTGCTGTTGTTGCTGTTGGAGCAGTTGCTGTTGTTGTTGCTGTTGTAACAAAGCTGCCTGCTGTTGCTGCTGCAGAAAGTTGTTGGGATTCTGATAGACGGCCAACTGCTGAGCCCCAGGTAAGTCTAACAGTGAAACAGCGAGTAAAACTTAATATCAAGCAAGAATTAAGTTGGGAATAGAGAAACCGCGAAGTAAATCAAGGATGCTTGATACAACTTGAATGTAAATTTCCTGTCACAAATTAAGTGGCTTGAACTTCGGATGTTTTGATTCTATGCACCTATTCTATGTGCCAGTGAAATGAATTTTTTTTCTTTCTGAGCAAAATTAGACTAACATCCGACAAAATCCATTCCTAACAGGCTTCTTTTGTTCTTAATCAATGATCAATATGTGTATAACCATATGTGGATGTGTGTTTAGGTTTAATGCCTGATTTCTGTATAAGGAATGGGGGCATGAGTAGGAGCAGGTCACTCTTGTGCAGAGTTGCCTTTCTGTAACTTCACCTTGTAAGAGCAGAGAACAAAAATAGGACTGTTCTTGGAAAGAGGTAGTTCTCGTTACGTCTATGAAATCACTTGATATGATTAATTGTCTAACTCTCAGATAGGAACCATATTAAAATGAATTTAGGAACAAAATATGCAAAAGATGTTAAGCTTAGCTAGCAACTGCATTTCATGGTGCAGGATTTGTTTAACCTTTTCATACCCAAATCCTTTCATATTTTAATTTTATTTGTGATTTCTGTGCTGAAACAGAAGTTTAAATCATCTGTGAATAAAATTTCCTCCAAAGGACAAACAAATTTATGTTATCCAATATTGTTGTCCCGAGGATTGACTGCTAAGCGCTCGGACTCACTCTGTAAGAAAGCTGGCTGTTGTTGCTGATGCAGCATATCTGCGGTGGAGACCATCACAGGCTGGTTGCCAACCATGGTAACCCCGGGCTGAACAACTGCAGGATGACCTTGACCCTGTGTGATGATGACATGACCCCCTGCGGCTGCCATGCCAATTCCTGAGGCTGAGCGAGGTTTGGTGGCCAGCGGGGGCTTGGCATGCGGGGAGGCTGCTGGCTCGACATGTTGGTGCTGGTAAAAGGGAAGGTAAAATTTTAAAGAGGGGAAGATAAACTAGTAATTCATAGCAGTAATAACTCTGCTAATGATATCTCAACCACGAGATATATATGCGAAATATCATACTGCATCAAAATGTGTATGCTAGCAAATACAGGATTTCATCCCATCAGATAATGACTAAATTTCATCAGAATAATGAACAAAATTCACTTTTGCTTACAAATGGTAAATCCTATCTAAATAGCTGCTACAGTGATCTCTGTCAAAGATCCCACCTCTACTGCAAAACAGAATTTTTTCACTATAATTTACCTGCCTCAGAGCCTGCTTCCGAATAAAAAATCTGCCTAAGGGCCCACTGCCAAGCCAGACATGTGAGTACTCATAATGTAATTTCACATCAGACTGTGCACTTGAGACAAATGCAAGCCTGGTGCTTACAGTAAAATGGAGATTGTTGTTGTTGTTGTGTTCGGGTTGAACGACACATCAGCACAATTTTGGCTATATTATGTCAGACACGGTAAGAAACATTTACACGTCAAGAAGAAGAAAGGAAAGAGAGCGGGACAGAAGACAGGAACAAGGAGAGAGAGAAGAGATGTCTCTCCTGGAATGTCGAGGATGGCACTCCCTGGGAGAACTCCACCGATGGCAGACTTACACCACCTGCAGATGGGAGCATAAACCCCGAGCCCCCGTGGGGGAGTAAAATGGAGGGATGGAGAAAAGAGTGATATGAGGAGGGAAGTGATGGAGGGATGTGTACTGTGATTGCATAACCATAACCAACATGCACTAGCCCAAAACCATTTCTTCATTTCTTTGTCTGACAAACTAAACACAGCAGACAAGTCAGTGGTTAGGTGGGTTGCATAACCTTTCAATCCATCTGAGAACCTGGCTGCTTAAGAGCCCATTTTTTCTGTGTCCCAGTGACCAGGCTTTTAGATGGAGACCACAGTACTATTGAATTGAAGATCTCTTCGTTTTAACAAAATTTAGCACAAATTTTTTTATTAACCATGTAAAACATTTCTTTTCATAAAAAACATTCTGGTAGAGCAAGCAGGTAACATTTAGATAATTTCATTGCAATACCTGCATTGATGCAATTGGTCAGATGTTTTCTTCTTGAGGAAAAAAAAAAAAAAATGGGGTGGCAGACTTTGAATATCACCATGCAGAGGAACAAATTACCAAAGGGACAGATTACTACAGACCATGCCATCTCACCATATCCTCTTCATACTCCTGTTGGTGGTATATCTGACAGATAACAATGAACACTGAATGTCACAACATCTTACAAAGAGACAGGGGCGCAAGGAGAAAGAGTACACACATTACAACTTGATTGTTCTCTTTCCTTTTAAACAAAAACAAAAACAAACAAAAAAACGACAGAAATAACTGTAAAATAAAATGCCAGAAAATAAAATATGATAAAGAATTAAACTAAATTTTGATTTTAAAAAAAAAAAGTAAAATAAAATTTTTAAAAAATAAATTGAATAGTGCAAAAGCAGACAGTGAGACAGACTGCCAGATCAACAAGCTCTCTCACCATTTCCTCGTCACCGTCCTCAGGCTCAGCAGCAACTGCTCCCTGGAACGGCAACATAGGCTGTCCCATCCTGGCCATGCGAGAGATGAGCTTGGCTTTGTTACTGTCGGGTGACTAAGCATAAGGAGAGAGAGAAACGCAGACATGAAATTTATGCTGCATTATGAAAACATTAAGTTTATGCAGCATTATGAAAGCATAAAGTTTGGGCAGAAATATGACTATGATGATTACGTGACAATATCATCACTTAAATACTGTGCGTGCTAAGGCTAAGGAAGTTATCTCATAGATACTCATGGACACACTGTTGCTAAAAATAAACATTCAAGCTTTCTTTGTGAACTATTGCATCACCTTTGCGTACAAACTTACAAACTAGCTGCAAAATATCACAGATGGAGGGCTCTAATCATGAACGACAAGAATATCCTACATCTATGCTAGTTCAACCAAAAACTTGTTGGGAGCTGTCACAGGATATGAACACCCTACCTAGGGCATAACTTTGCTGAGGGTTGTGACAGGATATGAACACCCACGGACACAACTTTGCTGTAGATCCTCACAGGATATGAATACCCTAGGACATAATTTTGTCATAGGTCCCACATGATATGAACACCCTAGGACATAACTTTGCTATAGGTCCTCACAGGATATGAACATCCTAGGACATAACTTTGCTATAGGTCCTCACAGGATATGAACACCCTAGGACATAACTGCTGTAGGTCACAGGATACAAACACCTTAGAACATAACTCTGCCATAGATCCTCATATGATATGAACACCCTAGGACATAACTTTGCAGTAGGTGCTCGCACAACAGGAATGCCTTAGGACATAATTTTGCTGCAGACTCTCACAGGATATGAACACCCTAGGACATAACTTTGCAGTAGGTCCTCACATGCACAGGGTATGAACATCTTAGGACATAACTTTGCTGAAGGATAAGAACACCTTAGAACATAACTTTGCCGTAGGTCCACAGGACATGAATGCCCTAGGACATAACTCTCACATGGTATAAATATAGCTGAAAGATAATGTTCGGCTTTGTCACCTGCTCTTTTTCATTCTCTTTTTTCCACACATCATTCCATTGACTAATGTTAATAATAATAAATAACAAATGAGATGTGACATGATGAAATATGGCTCTTATCAAATTTTGAGCATATGGAGTTATTGGTATCAATGTCAAACTTATTCATTTCCCTTTCTGTGTGTGAAAAAATGTTTGTTCTATCTTAAATAGGAGTCAAGCTATTGGCAATTAAAGACAATGAGAGTGACACGGTGGCGTGTTAGCTCAGTGGTTTGTGCCGCGGCCTTTGGAAGCAGAGGTCGGTGGTCCGAATCGCAACGGTAGCACATTGTATCCTTAGGAAAGATACTTAACACTCAATTTTCCTCAGCCCACCCATCTGTAAAACGGGTACCTGATGTATATCAGGGAAATTACAGTGGCGCTGCACTGCGGCGACGCGGTCTGAAATGGCCAAGACAATTTCCCCTCTTGGGGGGTCAAGGGATGGTACTTTTACTTACTTTTACTTTTTTAAAACTTTTTAATTTCTTTTCTGTGTGTGAAAAAAAAAATGTTTTAAAGTAGAAGCTGAGATATTGACAGTTAAAGACAATGGGGGTGGCCTGTTGCAGCAGCTGAATTGATCGAGAAAATGGGCGATCACTAATGTAAATCCTTATTAACCCTGCTAGGCCATGCCAGTAAATTACAATTTTTGGATCTTTACTTGGGCTATATCAGCAGAGTCGACTCTGAAATGCATTTTTGGATTGATATAGAGGGGTTCAATAAAGAACAAAATATTGCGTTAAAAATTCATTCACTGTTGAAAAACATATGATTTCTTTTGTTCCCTGAGTTTGAAGAGCGGCTGATTTCATCGTGTCGCGTCTCGTTTGGTTATGTAGGCTATCATCTGAAGACACTGAAGCCCAGATGGTACATAAAAGATACTTAAAAATACACATTGACTAACTGAACGATAGTAGAGACAGGCAGAAAAGGCCAGAAAGTGGACGAGTGTAATGTAGACAGAAAAACAATAGACCAAAAATCAGTCAGACAAGCTCTAACAAAGACCAGACATGAGGAAAGAAAGGTAGACTTAGAACCACTAGATGTACAAGTAAAGATAGACAAGAAGATAGAAAAACTACTCTATTTCCCTTTTAAGTAAAAAGACTAATTCCAGATTGAACGAAATTATAAAATGTGAACATATCTCATCGAACTGACAACCGAATTCGGTAACTAAATTGAATTCCATTTTCCCCCTACTTTTTGTTTTGTTTTGTTTTGTTTTGATGGAGGGAGTGAGGGCAAGAGGATACTGTCTTACCTTTGAATAACCCGATAGAGCCAATAAAATTAGGGACAGCCAGCCAATAAGTAACTGGATCATTCGTCTCACTCGCCTATCTCGTGGTCCATGAAAGGGCAAGAACATATACTTAATCGCTCCTAATGGGGAGAGGATTTTCTTGTCTGTCTCTAACGTTGCTGGTTTTCGATCAGGTAGACTGAGAATAATCAGCACTCTGAGATGACATAAAACATACCAAAATAAATAAACAAATGAATGAATAAATAAATAAATCGCTATAATTACAATACCCAGATATGAGCAATCCACCATCCATTCATCCACACATTCACCCAACTATTCATGCACCTATCCATTCACCTATCCATCCATCCATCCATCCATCCATCCATCCATCCATCCATACACATCTTTCAACTATCCATCCATCCATATATCCATCCATCCATTCATCCATCCATCCACCAAATCATCCATCCATCCATCTATCCATCCATCCATCTTCTAATCCATCCTTCTATCTATCCATTCATACATCTTTCAACTATCCATCCATCCATTCATCCATCCATCCATCCATCCATCCAATCATCCATCCATCCATACATCCATCTATCCATCCATCCATACATCCATCCATCGTACATTACTTACGCTATAATCTGAAGTCCAGCAGCTGTGACAGATGGGATCAAATAGCCTATCCTCTGTATTAACTGACCAGTGGTCCCATAGAACGCGGCACCTACAAGACCTTTAGTAGTCTCCACAACGGTGACTCCCAGTGTACGCTTGGCATTACGAGGGGTTAAATCCGATGTGTACAGGAATGCTCCAAGGAAAATTCCCACATACTGCAAGAAAAAATTAAAAAATGAAGACCAAGACTGATGGATGGATGGATGAATGGATGGATGGATGGGTGGATGGATGGATGGGTTCGTGGATGGATGGCTTGATGGATGGTTGGATTGATGGATGGAATGATGGGTTGATGGATGGTTGGATGGCTAACAGGATAGATTGATGGATGGATGGATGGATGGATGGATGGATGGTTGGATGGATCGATGGTTGGTTGGATGAATGGATGGATGGAGGATGGATGGATGGATGGATGGATGGATAGGCTGATTGATAGAAGCAGACAGACTGGCGGGAAGTTAGACGCAGTGAGACAGACAACCGGATAGGTAGGAAGATATATAAAGAGAGAAACAGATAGATGGGTAGATAGAAAGACAGACAGACTGACCGGCCGACCGCCCGACCAACAGGCAGATAGATAGATAGATAGATAGATAGATAGATAGATAGATAGATAGATAGATAGATAGATAGATAGATAGA
>JBCAUA010055094.1:0-11500 GCA_038406235.1 Peronia verruculata
AAATTTCTCAGCAAAAACTGACAACTTCTAAAAGCCGAGATAATCCTATCTCTTAGGATTGAAAGGCTTAAGAAAAACAACAACAGAAATGGACAGACAGCTTTGCCGAGTGGACAGGGAAGAGCTCTGCCACGACCCAGCCCCTTGTCCATGACCGTCAGAGGTGGAGTCAGCGGGTGCAGCTCAGGTTCATGGCACAGGTCCCAGGCCTGATATGGTGTTTTTGTTGTGAGCTCTTTGATCAGTTCTTCTGTCACTCTTCAGTTTTTAATTGTTGTTTTCAATGTCCCCCCCCCCCTTTTTTTTAATCAATTCTCTGGATGTTACTTTTCCTTACTTCGGGCTCTAACATTGGACTACCGACTCAGCTTTGAAACTTGTATTTTGTGCGTGTTCTGTGTTTAGTTGGCTTATCATAATAATTGGTCTGATTATTACAAAGTCGGTTCTTCAGCAATGCAGCTTACCCATGACTCTGAACAGGACTAAGAGACTGGTGAATCCTGAATAGAGCTGTATTCTGTGAGCTTATAACCAGCTGACCGTATAATATACTGCAATATTTTCTTGTCCGTCTAATATTGCAACATACGTTATTTTTCATCGTATGGTGCCCAAACTAGCCGAATCTTTACACCACAGACTTACAAATTTTGCTGTAATTTTACGGCATAATTATGGCATTTTTATTTGCCAGAGTTTAGCCACATTTTTACATGCAAAATGATAACACTGCGCGCTGTGTTTAAATTATTCATCGTTTAGGAAAGTGTATGCATCACTGCGGCTCACGTCTGCTCAGCAGATGTCAGAAATGAATGGGAAAAAAAGGCGCCAAAACACAGAATTCGAAAAAAAGGACATATTTTCTGTACAAAACATTTTATATTTTATTTATTTTTTATTTGTTTATTTGTAATTTATTTCCTATTTATTTCCTATTTATGTAATTACGTATGTATGTTTTTGTTTACTTCTGTATATTGATGTACTTATTATATATCTATTGCTTTATTAATTAAATTTATTATTTTTTACTTATTTATGTGTTAATTTGTTGGGGTTTTTTTATTGCTAATTAATTATTCATCAATTTACTTACATTACTTATTTACCTTTTTAGTTATGTATTATTTTCTTGGCAGATAGTGTGAAGAAAAACTTTAAGGTTCACATTTCCAGTTATATTTAATTTACTACAATCTCTATTTGCGTTCCAAATCAAGAACTCAAGAAGGAGACCTCGCTTTAACCAACAAAATCACGCCGTGACCTAGATTTCTTTCCTTTGACCCACTTAAAAGGAAGGGCTGCTCAAACACGCGCAATTGACAGCTAGTCATCAGATGTGTTGTTTGCGCGTGTTGACCCCAGCCAGATGTGTGACACACGCATCCCTCCGGCGTCCATCCCAGTCCGTGACTAGGCCACGATGTGTGCTGTCTTCGTCATCAATGGGCCTGTGAGAAAAACAAGGTTGAAATTGGGACTTAGTTCTTTAACACTTAACTTGCCGCAGATCGAAAAATTTGGTTGAATCTTGTTCGGTGTAAAAAGTGATGGCATTTCAACGACATCCTGATTAAGCCCCAAGTTTTGTAACAACATTCGCCGTTTCTGTGCTTCAATAATCCATGAAAAGGAACATCCTGATTTGCTGGTGGCAACGAAAATATTAACCCTATCAAACACGTTACTTCTTTTAAAACAAAGTACAATGGTTACATCCGAAACAAGCTCATTATTCATTCATCAAATCTTTGAATGAAATGCATTTAACTCTTTGTCAAGAGTGCGTGATTGTAGTTGTGTGTAAGTGCAAGAGAATGATAATGCAAGTGAATGTATGAGTAATAATATATTTAACATTATGCATAATTTGTACAATTTGTTATGATTTTGAACCTAGCTCGGTTTTACATTGTACAAAAAAATCTCTACTTTTGTGGAAAATAAGGTTATCATATTATATCTTATCTTATTTCATAATCATAAATATTATTATCATAATAATATCTAATAATATTAGGTGGCATTTAGATCACGGGTAATCCCGTGCAAGTTGTAAGCCCTTAACAATCTAATATTTCTGTGACAGACCCAGTGGAGACTGGTCAAACTATGTCTGCTAATGATAAACTGTAGCCCAGTGCTATCCTGTCACAGAATCCCTAGCTATGGATAAATAGCTCCACTGCCTTGTGGGTATCTTGGGAAAGACAAAGGCTAAGGGAGTAAACCCTAAAAGAAAATCCCGAGTGGAGTCCCTAAAGCGGGTGGTCGGCTTTCTTCCCTACCTTCCGGCAAACTCCTGCAGCTGTGCTGGTACCAAAGTGTGTTGGTTCATCCTTTCCTTTGGACTTCACCAGCAAGGCCGAGAGGAGGAACTTGACGTCTGGGCAGCCCAAGTTCCCCATATATCCCAGACCAGGCTTGTATCGCACTGGAGAGGACACTCCAGCGTCGTCGCAAGACTGGCTAAACACGGGAAGTATTACGGGTGCCGAACGAACTAGTGGAGACATTCACAAACATTCTCAGCTTCCTGAGAAGTATACAAGGTGGCTCCTGCTAAGTTCTCAAATCCTCATCAATCTATCAAACTTACTCTCTACAGTCGGGCACTCATTTTAAAACCGGTCGAGTTAAGAAGTATAATTGTCTTTCCCAAAGGCAAAATATCTTGCCCTGTGAATGGCATCGAACCCAGATTGTATTAAAATGAAAATAATCTATGATTTCCATAACTTTGGGTCTTACAAAAATTGTCTTTATTTGTGTCCTAATTATGTAGCACTCACAACTAAAGGGTTAAACACCGGCAGGTCCCCCTTCCCCGTCCCTTCGCCTATTTTGTCTCTTTCATCAACCACTCAAGTCTCCGCCCACGCTAAGAGAGAGAGAGAGAGAGGGGGGAAGGGAGAGAGAGAGAGAGATTGTGTGTGAGCATGAATGCCTTAGGGCTATCCATGACACACGCCCGAGTCCGGAAAATATTGATGAGTCTTAGAAATTTTGCTAGAACGTTCCGAGTTCCTTCATCGTTAAGTATATGAATGCAGAATTTTAAATCATTGTGCATTTTGTTTGTTTGCTTATTTGTTTTGTTTGCATGTATGTATGTATGTATGTATGTATGTATGTATGTATGTATGTATGTTTGTTTGTATGCATGTATGTATGTATGTATGTATGTATGTATGTATGTATGTATGTATGTATGTTTACATGTATGTATGTATGTTTACATGTATGTATGTATGTATGTATGTATGTATGTATGTATGTATGTATGTTTGTTTGTTTGTTTGTTTGTTTGTTTGTTTGTTTGTTTTGTAATAATCAACGATCTACATACTTACGATAAATCCAAGAAGTGAATTATTTTATTACAGGTATAGCAAAATTTTGAATAAAATTTTGTATTTGTGAATGTCTGCAATAGACAGATTATTGATCATCGTGCATACAAATAAATAGTAACTCAGTGTTGATCTGATAGCCGAAATAAGAAAAAGTCAACTGAATAAATAATAAATAAAAATGCATTCTCCATTACCTCCAGAAATAAAAGGCGCAGCATCCAGACATACTGGGGAATCAACAAAAATGGTGTTATGGTGAAATAAATATAGTTTACAATAAATTGTTAAATATCAGATTTATATCTGTTGGAAATGCAGATCGAGGGCATTCATGTTCAAGACTGCCAACGCTTTCAGTCAAGCAGAACAACGTTCAAAGTTATCAGAGATCTTACAGACGATGCGAAACGGTGTTTGCCTCATCGGTATTGTTACAGGGTGCGACAGATGTTGATGGTGTGTTACGTTACAATTCCCCACACAATAAAAGGTGAATATATCTTGTTGTTTAGGTCAGCTATGAGTTGTATAGTCGAAGGTTCAGCGCCAAAACGTGCCTGAGGACGTTTCATATGTTTTGTTTTACGAAATTAACTGAACGATTTTCTGGTAGGTTTGAAATTACAGGTGATTATTAGTTGTCTCTTATCTATAAATGGGCCATGAATGTTGTTTTAATACGTCCCAAAGGAGAGAAAAGAAACAAACAAAATTGTATAAGCGACTTAACCAAGATCCATCAAATTGTAGACTAGGCACAAGGCACCGGTACATGCATGTTGCAGTGAGCCCTCGTTTGTAGTACAGACTTTGAACACAAAACTCTAGCTTCAGTTTAACACAATCTGTTGTGTGCATTTCCATGAGTGTAGTGGCAGTACATAATTCAAACAGCATGAGCACGAAATCTCTATCCAACAATCAAAGCGACGACGTAATGCTGACCCATTGCTAAATACGAGAAAATCCTATAGATCATGTGATACAAGTAAAAAAAATATAAAAAATTATAGATCAATAAGTGAATACAAGTAAATGATATAGTTATGGGTACGCCAAGTTTCCAAGCTACTGGTTAGAAAAAAAAAACAACGGCTTTTTAAGACAATAAAATCATTGTGTAAATTAAGTGAAAAAAAAAATATTAATGAATTAAGGAATTGAAGAGCTGAGGAATAAATTATGACAGAAAGCAAGTTTATGATGGCTTTCCCCTTGAGATATTAAAGGGCAGACTGAGGCTTTTTATTCTTTAGTAAAATCTACCACAATATAGACACGATGGACATGCTATGCACTTAAAAAAACGTTTAACTTACAAGGGTCTTCCTGTCAAACTCATTGCAAATTGAAAGTAATGAATATAATAATAGTCTCTTTTTATTCAAATAATTATCTTTTTTTTTTTTTTTACTGTTTAACACACACCAGTAGGTTGTTCGGGAGTTTCTAGAGTGTTGGGGGGGGGGGGGGGGGGAGAAATATCTTGAAAAAAAAAAGCTTATTTTCAGAGAGGCCATGTCTGATAAATATTTAAGCAATTGTAAATTCATTGTAGTTTTCAAGATACAGTATGTTGAATGTGACACCAACCAATGGAAGTGTTCATGATAGACTTCAACAGCCCTTATCTGGCAAATACGTCTGCTACATTTAGACCTAATTTGCCTTAGCTCTTAGACATATGCAAATTTTACTCGTAAGATAATTAATCCTACTGTAACAAAAGAAAAATGGTTCATATTTATATTATAGTTTCGCCTTGCACTTGTGCCATGCTATACAAAACAGCATTGTGATCTACAGTCGTGAAGTTTATGGTGGAATATGAGAATTATCCGTTTGTGTTTGTTTGTTTGTTTGTTTGTTTGTTTGTTTGTTTATTTGTTTGTTTGTTTGTTTGTTTGTTTTTCTTTCTTTTTTTTCAGATGTGATACTTATTATAAAAAAAAAAAAAAAAAAATCTACCAAGACATTGTTAAATCATTGGTTTGGGAGCAAATGCCAGAATGAGATTTGCACAAGGTAACAATCTACCGTAGGACAGTTTTTGGGAGTTGCTTAAAAAAAAAAAAAAACGACGACAGAATGCTCACACCACTACTGTGCATGTGTTGACACAACTGTAGTGTTCAAAGGGCATGTCGCACAATTGCTTTCCTTATGAGTGCCATCTTTCATGTATATTGATCAAAAGCGAACACTTGATAATTTAACCCGTTTTCCACATGCATTTAGTTGGTTATTGCCTGGTGGATAAGGCCAATACTTGTCATTTTACACCAGTTAAGCGTGAGCCACAAGCAAATAATTTATAATCGAGATGCCCAGATCTTGAAAAAGGCAAACAAAATTGAAGATTATTATCCAGCCAGGACTATTGCATTCAGTCAAGTCAACAGCAACATTAAAATCACCTGGATTTATTTGATCTCGGTCCACAGAAATGTGTAATGACTGAATAACCACGACCGACCAGGTTCTCCATTCGCTTATTTCTCATGATGTTTTATTCAAAGCATCCAAGAAGATTTCGTGAGACAGTGACCATAAAAGAGGGCTCGGCCAAGGTCATTTCAAGCGGTCTGTGCTCTTCTTGTGAAGAGGAAAAGCTTCTGAAGTTTTAATTCGACTGAGGAAAAAGCCAACTGGGAATAACAGTATTGTTTGCTCAAGTACTATGGCTAATCTGTCTCGCCCTTCTTCACCACACAATGCCCAGTGTCTAGGGATTTTCACTCTCCAAACCTTAACTCTACTCTGACCATTGGCGTGACGTCAACATAGACTGAGTAGACACGACAGGGCCATTGCTCTCTAAATTTAGAGAGGAAACAGTGAATCAATTTTGCAATCCTCGATGCAATCACTGTTTTTAAAAAAATGTACAGGTGATGTTATTTGAAGGAGCTGATTTCTGTTATTATTTGTGGTAATTCGTTATCAAGTGTGGACAAATTCTTTTGTGGAGATTACTGGTCTCTCGAGATCGAGCAAAACGTTACAGCAGCTTATATAATTACATAATTAATTTTTAAATTAATCAGTCGATGCATTAGGGCACAAAAGCAGTTGCATTAGAGTTTAGTTAGGAAAAAGAAAATGGGACCAGTTTTATACGTAGTCTATAACGGGCTGGTGATTCTTAATCATTTCTGTGTTGTAAGTTGCAGCAGTATTTAATTTTAAATATCAGATACATTGTACCAACAAGTATATGGTGATTCTTAATAAGACAGAATTTGAGAAATCGCAAGTGTAATTTACTACACTCAGCCACTTTGACTCCCGTCTTTCTACCTGCATCTCAGTTTCGTCTTTAAACCAACATTTTTTGAAAATCCTATCTTATAGAAAAAAAAAAGCTGCCGTCGACAACTTTTTTTCAAAAGCAGCAGGACACAAAAGCTCATTGTATGGGAACACTGTGCTCTCCTTAGGTATAGCAGCACAAAGCTTATAACCAAAAGAGCCCCACCTCCCATGAGGCTGGTGAAAGAAACAAAGGCATGGCGCGGTTTCTTTCTTTTCAACATCACAATGTCTCTGCGGTCTCACTCAGCTAATCCTTGTAAAAACAATGTTTAATTTTCCCTCCCCTCCTTTCTCATCCCCTTCACCAAACCCCATTCTCTTCCGAGGCCCCTTTCTCCGTCCATGTCCATCCCCAGCGAAGAGCAGTGATGTTGCAGGGTCGCTGATGGTAACAGGTCAAAGCTTTCATTGAATAGCCGAGACCACTTTCTCTGCCCTTGTACTTTGATAAAACAAAGTACTTTTCATCACAGTTTAATCGTTTCCTTTCCTATTCAAATACAACCTTTCACTCCATTGTAACACAACCTATTGCATAAGTCTTATTCTGTACATTTTTTTTTTTTTTTAAATACTTCATTTGATTCGCTTTTTCTTTCAGAAGATATTGCAAAACACAATCCTGATTTTCCGAAAATAGAAAGTTTTTCTTCCTCGACTTTAAAACCAGGTTGATTGCGGTGGGGAGACTGACAATTAGCAGACGAACTTGTTAAATGGGAGCACAGAAAACGTGTTCAAATTCTAAACAGATTAAAGTAAAGCAATAGCAAACATTCAAACAATGTGCTAAGAGAGAGAGAGAGAGAGAGAGTAAACAAGAAGATAAATTGAGAGGAGAGAGAACAAGCGCGACCGCGAAAGAACTTGGGAGAGAGAGAGAGAGAAAGAAGAAAGAAAAAGAAAATGAACACCTTTCAGACAATCGATTGTCGTAGGATGGGCACAGCTTATATATGTTGCATTTTGTTTAAGCCTCACTTGATAATATTTGAAAGTATGACATGTGTAAAAATGTGTGTTAGCGTGGCCGAGTGTGTGTGTTTGTCTTGTTCTGCGTTTGGGTGTCTCTCTGTGTTTGTGTGTATGTTTTTTTCTGTGTTTGTGTGCACACGAGGCTGTCTAATTCTTTCTTGTTTTTTTTTTTTCGGTCTCTCTCTCTCTCTCTCTCTTTCTCTCATTTACATCCAAGCCATTGTTTACCCCGCAGTCTCTCTTGTTTGACAGTCGATCAGGTGAACATGCTTCGCACGTCACAGTGGATACCGAATAAACCAACTAGATCTAACCAGCAACGTGTATGCTCTTTAGCAGGATAACGATAGCCTAATGTACTCACCACAACTGTCTACTATTACAAAAAACTGTAAATACGTTACTGATTTATTATTATTACTATTATTTTTAAGTCTGTACAAGTACATGAACTTACCCCCCCCCCCCCCTTTCCCCCCAAACCACGAGGGGGGAAAATACCGGTAGAGGAAAAAATGCAATTTAGGTCGTCTGGTATTCTTTGATAACAAGAAAATATAATTTTATTACACCGTAGCCTATCCCTAACAAACAAATTATGCTAATACATGTATCTGCACATTGAATAGGCTACAGTGTAACATGGCGATAGTCAAAGTCACGTCAGTCACAGGAAAAGATATTTAATAATAATATTATGCATTATAACTTTTCCTCGTTCAGTTCACTGTTAACGTCCCTGGGGAGGGGAAACAAAGAGGACTATTATGAAGGCAGACATATTAGCTGTGAGGCTGATATTGATGATCACTGACTAACTATATTTGTTATTAATAGTCTCCCACACTTTTAAAACATGCCATCATCATGTATTGAAGTCCATTGATGTAGTCATTTACAGCTTAATTAATATGGTTAGAAAGACCTGCATTGCTACATTTTTAGCCAGTAACAAGATGTTCATCCTTCATCAATTGATTTGTGAACATCCCATTATTGCATACCGTAACTACCATGCCTATGGCTGATAATCATAAGTACATGTGCCAGTAGCTTTCTATAAAGAAAGCTGTCTTGTAACATTTCAGCCTTCCTCTTTGGGCCTAAAACTCTTTCTTTATGCATAAAGTTAGATCTCCATACTTCAAGCCACCTTTTCAGCTTACTTACAACTGTTTCTTAATTTTTAAACTTTATCTCTTTATGTCTCTTTATGTCATTCCCAAAGCTATCTTTTTATCTTGAATATGTAATTACGCACAGAAAATTTTTAGGAACTAACTGTTGGCGGGGTTACTGAATATGTCTTGGCTATTCTTCATATAAAAAAAAGAAGAAGAAGAAAAGGAAAAAAAAAAAGCTTTCTTTAACCGTAAAATTGCTAATGACGCAAGAATTCACAAATTTCTATGGAGAGATTCACTTGCCCTCCAAATCAACTTCGAACGAGTACTTCATTGACGTATTGTATATTATATAAGAATTGTTCTAAAAATATATCGGTGAGTCTTTGATCGTATCGACCCACAGACAATTTATTAGTCTGTGTATCGACCTATCACACTTCAATTAGTAACAATCTGCCCATGTTTTACTGTGATTGTTAAATAAACTGCCTGACTAAGAATCTTTACTTTCTATTTCATAGCTGTAATCATAATTGTAGTGGGTATATATATAATGTACTGCAATGTAGTCACTGATTTACAAAATATATCCAGCAGCGTATGTAGTTCACTCTGGAACGATTGTCCAAAATGTTTCTCTTCCACTTCCATAGCCCAGTTAACGTGACCTCAAAGCTCTGTATTCTCCAGAATGTTAAAATGAAACGCCTGTTTCACTTCTTGAAAACCATAAATTAGTAAAGCTACCGGAATGGTATGTATCCTTTGAACAAAACTCACATTATCCGATCTTAGAATTATAGTGGATATCCTGACATTCTTATGGTCACTACTCTGAATGAGTAAGGGCATGTGGTCAGTTTCAGGGACAACTAGGCTGTCTCATATTATTCTAAAAGTCCCATCTTTTGCCATATTTTCACAAGTGGCCAACGTCTAACTCTTAACACTGGCACAAAGTTTTATATCTGTACTCTATTTGAGAACAATGGCATGAGAAAGCTATCAATATACAGTGCACAATTTTCAAGCGATCATGTAAGAGGCAACAGATTGGAGTGCAGAGAGAAGAGGATGAGAGAAGTGAAGAGGGGGTGGGGTAGAATCTGTGAATGAGAATTGTGGATTCGGTTTCACAGAAATTAAAAACCTATTTGCAAGAATAGAATTACATGCTGTTCTTGCCCACTTCAGAGGCGCTAAATGGATTCCATTGTACCCCAAATGTTTGCTGAAAATTCAGGAGCAGCACCTCTAAATGATAAGGCTGTGACAGTTAGGTCTATATCGAAAGTAATAGAAACCACTGTATGTATGGTTGTATATATGTGTTTGTCTTTCGTATTCTCCACTCCTATTTTATCTTTTTCTTTTCTTTCTATCTCTACTCTGTTCATTATTATTATTTTTTTCTTTCATCCTCCCTCCCCCGCCCTATTTTGGCGAAAAAACGGACAAAACTGAGAAGACTAAAAATGGTAAATACCTACAAAGACCTATAAAGACAATTATATACAGTGAAAACACAAAACAAACCAGATACATATAAACAATTCAGACAGCTGAAAATAAAGCTGCAACCTAAATGAAATATGGAAGATATAACTCCATCGATGGTTAATGTGAAAAACTCTGAGAACTAACAAAACAAAAACAAAACAAAAAACCCAGAAAGAAACAAATATTACGATGCTGATAAAAATGTAGAAAATAAACCCTCGGACAAGGAAGTAATCCTTCTCATACGGAACTGCCAAGTTCATTGTTCGCAAAATTAATGTTAACCAAACATTCGAGTTTCCCGGAAGCCCCAAAATTTGCGTCTAGCTCTAGATAAGATTCTGCACCCCTTACCTTGAAGCATAAAGGCTGTATATATTGTAGGATTTTTTTCTTAAGTGACGAGTATGGGTTTGGATCTAGGCGTCCTTGTAATAGGCCAAATACCCTGCAGTCATTGAAGGCTGACTGTTTACATCGGCCGGATTAAAAAATGTATCGTGCCAAAACAAGTAGGCTAACAAGAGGCCAAATTGTCCACTTTAAAGAAGTAAAAGTTATTTATATAAATCATATTTCAAAAAGGAGACAGTGATTACTAACAAAATCACTCATGTCAAAAAATCTGCGAAATTCAAATACATGTATTAAGTAAAATAAAATATTATACATAATAATATACAACAATAGCCAAAGTAGGAAGAAGGCGCCAATTCTGTTAGCAGGAGTCATCCCATTTGAGTTTCGCTTACCGAAATTTCGTCAAATAGGGCTGAAAATGTCTGAAGTACATAGATTTAGATCTAATAAAATTGTTGCAATTCTGAGTTAAAACAGTTTAATTCTGGGATAACGATTTACGGCCAGCCTTCAATGAATTGGATTATACTTATAAGGCCTTTTTATAGGGACACATAGGTTTGATTTTGAATGTTATCAAAAATTGAAAGACATAAAAATGTAGTTTTTGTTGTTGTTCTTTTATAAATATATATATATATATATGAGAAGAGAAGAATATACTAGAAGAGAACCCATATATATATATAGAGAGAGAGAGAGAGAGTTAGACAGACAGACAGACAGACAGATAGGCAGACAGACAGACAGACAGACAGACAGATAGATAGAGATAGATAGATAAATAGATAGATAGATAGATAGATAGATAGATAGATAGATAGATAGACAGACAGACAGACAGACAGACAGACAGAC
>JBCAUA010055115.1:0-11498 GCA_038406235.1 Peronia verruculata
TTGGCTTTCCCCCCCCCCCCCCCCCCCCCCCCCTTTCCTCCATCTTTCAAAGTGATGTTTGTCAACAGAAGAACTGATCCACCACACAAGGATCCACAAGAAACCTTGTCTTTATTTCGTGATGTGGCTTTCGCACACAATAAAACAAAACCTGTGTTACTCCTGCAGCAGTCATGGCTTTTGGTCTGCTAATTCATCCCTGTCTTTGCATGGCATTACGGAACTTCTTTTTGTTTTTGTTTTGTATTTTTTTTTTAAATTAAAAAGGAAAAAAATTCATAGTTGTTGATTGAGTTAATTTTTTTTTCCTTTTATCTATCTTTTGTTAATGATAACATTTTTTGTATTGGTTTATTTTGGAATGCCTTGCAAGTTGGAAGCCTCATGCAGTAACGTAGAATCTTCTGTTAGCAATTTTTTTTTCTTTGCATTTTTTTTTGCAAAGTTGTTGGAGGTTGTAAAGTTTTGTCTGTATTCTTTGAGTTAAATGGTGGTGTATCTGCCTCAGTTTCATTGCATAGCTTTTGTTCTTTGGCCCTTTGATCTTTAATGGACATTAAATTCTGCAGGGAATAGTTGACCGAAAGATTTGATGGTGCCAGAAAAAAAAAGGGGGGGGGGGGTTGTAATTTATGTGACAATTAACAAAAATATAGGGTTATGAGACTTTTTTTTAATTGTTTGTGTAGGAAAGTAATGAGAAAAAATCTTTTATACAAATTTTGACCTACTCCCAGACTGAAGTAATAAATTATTTTTCTTTTTTCCTGCACTGACATTAAGAGGGGTTCCAAAAACCTTGAATTAAATGTCTGATGGTGGCACATGACAATTTCAGTGATATATTTAAAAAACCTGCAAGAAATTTGTAGCTTATTGTTAAAAGTGAAGTTATATGAATTTTGTTGATTCTATGTTATGAAACTGGAAATAAAGATAATCGTTATTCTCGTGTCTCAAGTAAGTTCAGGCAGGCCAGAGAAATGTGGGGCTGTTAAGAATGTCTCCAACCATACACATTATATCGTTGATGACAGGAAGAAATCAACCATGCGACCAAAATTGAATGTATCCACCGAATTTATTTCAAAGGCCAATTTGAATCAAATTAAATATTTCCAAAAACTTTTCTCAAGCAAAGAAAAATCATCACTCATTTTCGTCTAGATTAATAACCAAATTTGAAGCAGTTTTTTTTTTTGTTAATGTTTGCTTTCCAGTAAAATTTAGTGTCTTGGTACTAGACTGATTTCATCTTTCTGCCAACAATAATAATATCCTGAAAATACTAACCACAGAGTTTCCTTGATAAATATGCAGAAATATTTTAATCTTGTTGGCCTATTCCATGAAATAGAATCTAAATATGAGGGCAGTCCAGAAAGTAATAGAAAAATTAACATAAAAGTAAAACATTTCTATTTGAATCTAACTTTACACTGAAACTCACTTGAGAGTTGCTTTCACTCTTTCACTATATCTTAATGTAGTTTTCTTGGAGACACACTTCTGCCAGTGCTGAGCCAGAGAATAGATGCCTTTCCAGAAGAAATTTGGCTCAAACCTTTCCTTCCAGTGGTATTTCAGGAGCCCAAACATGTGATAGCCTGGAGCCATGTCAGGACTATGGTGTGGGGTGGGTGTTGTAAAATCCGCTATCCATAGTGATGGAACCAGTTTCTTGTTAATTCAGCACTGTGGGGTGTTGAGTTGTAATGCTGAAGAATAATACCCTTGCTCAGAAGTCCCTGTCTCTTGTGGCTCATAGCTTCTCTCATCGTTCAAGTGCTTCATCAGGATTAATACATTGTTTATGAGGCAGAATGTCTAGCAAATGGACACCTTTGGCATCCCAGAATATGATAGCCGAGCCATATGTTTCTTGCCGAATGCTGCATCTTGAACTTTTCACGGATGTCAAATTTCCTACTTTAGTAGGATTTCCTACTTTTGGCTGTCAGTAATTTTTCTGTTGGCCCCAAATCCAGTATCATTTTCCACTAACGTGCTTCAGCTTTACGTGTTGCTAAAGAATATACCAGAAAATTTTCCTAGTTTCTCTTGTAGACAGTTTGATATCCCTGACTTTTACGTGGGCGGAGATGACAGATGCTTCCATGTCATGGAATCCCATTTAGTTATTGGCATTGCATGACAGTGTTTTGCCCAAAAGAATCGTGGTTGATTTTAATCTAATTTTTTTTTTCCTTCTTTGATGAGATCTTTGTCAGATTTCTCAGAAAAAGAAGCAAATTTTTATTAAGGATACAGTAAGATGTCATTGCTCACTATTTTGGTCTCACCACAAAAGAAAGGGCAGGGGATGAGACCACAAATATTTTGATTAATTTAAGTTATACAAAAATAAATCTTACTTTCTATCTCCATGTAATTTTTAAAATCTTTTTATTTATTTATTTATTTTTCTTTAAATGAAAATTTATTGCATGATTAATTATTAGTTATAATTATAGTTGTGTATTGTTGGAGTTTTTTGGTGTAATCAGCCATATATCAAAATCAGAAATATCCACCAAATTCATTTCAAATGCAAATTTAAATAAAACTATACATTTTAGAACAGTTCCCTTTCAGGCATGTGTAAAGATAGAAAAGTCATTTATCAATTCAGCCTGGATTTAAGTCAAAATTTGTAATTTTTTTTTTTCCTATAAAATTATGTGTCTTGGCATGTGGTTGATTTCATCTTGCCGCCTATGATATATGTATATCGGAGCAACCACATCTTATTAAGTGCTTAGATTCTGGCTGTGCATTTCCTGATGAGCCTGATACATCACTGTTTGGCGGTGTTCGTTTTGGTTGATAATGATTTCAGCCGAGTTTGAAAGCATGTGAAAGTTGCAAGGTTGACTGTTCTTTTGATCTGTTATCATTGTTAGTACAGATGCTGTCGACATATTATGCTAGTTATGGTTTGCATTTTGACATTGGTTGTTGATGCATCATTTTGTTCTTTCTGTCAGTTGAAGTTGCATTGTTCATTATTTGCAATAAGCCGCACCAGCCTAGGTAATATTTCCATCCTAAGTCTTACTTTATATGACCTGGCCTTTGCTTTAACAGCAAACAACCACAACATAAAAAAAAAAGAACAGTTTAAATCATTTTTGTTGTCTTGTTGATTTGATTAGTTTCTGTCAAGTGCAATATGTTTTTCACAAAATAGTTTGCAAGCATTGTGTGTGTTTGTATTTCTCTGTTTGTTTGTTTGTTTGTTTTTTTTTCTTTTCATTTGTTTCTTGTGATAGGCAAAACTATTGGTAAGCATAGTTAAATCATTGATTTTTATTATTATTGTTATTTCTTTATTTATTCTTATTATTATTACTTTTGCCAAGCCCTTATCAGTTTTAATCAGATTGTTGAATCCTTTCACTGCCAGTAGTTCACCAATATATTTTTCGGGAATCGTTTCAAATTGATAGATCTGGTAGGTACAACTTCTGTGCATTAAAAAAAAATGCACAATCTAAGTGGATGATGGACCTTTTTGACTGTCAGTAATTGACGGAGGTCATTTTTTTTTTTTTTTTTGTGGGAAGAAGACACAAACAAGTGAACACAGAAAGATACTGGCAGTGAAGGAATTAATCAGAGCCTTGTTGTCCCATCACCATTTTTCCATCTACCCTTCCACCGCCCAGTCCTGCGACCCTTTTCCCATCGCTGCACTAAAACATTTCAGCTCACAGATCCCCATTGCCTCCCTCTTTTTTCTTTGATCACTGCTTGTGGGAGTGGACTTGAATAACAAGGACAAATCTTTCAGAAAGTCGTATAGCACAGGTTGTTTGCCTGCATCTGAAGTTTGAATGTTGATTAGTCATAATTTTGCTCTCTAATCATCATGTTGGATGAGGAAAATTAATATTGACTGGGTTTCATAACTGCATGTTGTAAATGAATTATGCCCCCAGTTAAAGTGACACATGTAGATGTATGCTCATATCTTGATCGCGTTTGAAGTGGATATACTTTTAACTTTTATAAGAGATATCATTTAGAAATAAATAAGATTTAGAAATGTTAAACGCAAATCAGATACCTCATGGATTGGAGTGTGAACATTCTCAGTGTGGGTTTCAAAATAATTCAGCATGATAAGCTCTAGAGAATTTGAATTTTGCATTATTCATGTTTGTTTTGCGACATTCTTTAATTCATTTGGATCGTCATAGCGTTAGTTTACACAGTGACCTTTTGCAAACTAACCATGATTGGCTTGATCAATTGAATGTGTGCTATCATGCAAACGTGTGGGAAACAAAAATAACGACAAAGATAGCAGATTGCTTCATACTTAATGCTTTGCAACATTGACCATAGGCAAAAAAGACATTCTAATCATGATAGTAATATGTACGGAATGAAAGCACCACTCATGTTTGTATGCAACATTTTGGTTTGAGTGAGTTTTTGTTTTGTTCATTTTGTTCATTGCTATCATGCAAACATGTAGTCACTCTCAATAAGAGCTACTGAAATAGCTCATAGAGTTTCGATGTAAAAAGATTTAGTTTCCTTGGTGAATATTTAAATCAGGTATACACTAGGGTATTTTTTTTTCTTTTTTGATTTGTTTTTTTTTTTTTTTTCACTGAAAATAAGAAAAGAGGATTCTTTGGTCAAGGAATAGCACTGTTTTCTCGTACTGTATAGTCACATTACAGAACTTTTATAAAGTGCAAAAGAAATCAAGGAGAAAGGAGAGACAGAGAAAAGCTGTGGGTGGGGAGGTAGTGAGGCTCGTTTCTCAGTTTTGTAAGGGAACAGTAACCATGAAACTCTGCATACAGTACCAACAAGTTGCAGTCTCTATAGCTTTTTTAATTGTGCCTTTATCATGAAAAGTTTCATTGTTTCTCAATCTGGTAGCAAAGAGGAGCATGAAAGGACAGAGATGGAGGAACAAATAGTATTAATCTTTTGATTTTCCAAAGAAATTAGTGCAGAAACATTGACATAGAAGCTTAGTAGTTTATGCACAGGTTTTAATTTGAAAGAACAAAGATGAAACTTTGAAATGATAAATATGGACATGTTTTAAAATAATTGGTTTGTTCATTTATATAAGGAAGTCAATTGTGATCAGTTTTCAATGTGCCAGGAAAGTACTGTATGACCATACATGATTTACATTTCAATACAGAGGAAAAAAAAAGAAAAACGCATGAAAATAGAACAAAGTGTCAGTTTTAAGGCTTTTGAAATTTTGTTTCCGTTTTCATTTTAACTTTTTGTTTTTTTTCCCTCAATCTACGCAGAAATTTTTCATAGGTAGTGACGTGAATAATCACTGAGGGTCAGTAAGTATGAATGAGAATGGATCAAAGAAAGTGGATGCAGTTGAGGCTTGTTTGTCTGAAATGCGCACACTTAATCTTACATTTGTATGGATGTATGCAGAAAGGCAGTGGCTTTCCAAAATCATAGTTGATAGGTCTGTTTCTCACCTCAACTATTAGCTGTAATTCTGAATGACCTACATCTTTACAACAGCTACTGCAGCATGGCTTTTCATGAAATTTTCTAGGTTGTTTCAACCCTCTGTTGCAGGGAAATATTTAGAAACTAGCAATAAAACTAATCTAATGCCGCTGGCAAAATATGAAATATTTAGCTCTGGTTGGCCAGATACATGTCTTGCCTCCAGGGCAAATGAATCGAAAGTTGATCTGGAAGATTTTAATTTACAGATATCAAAATGTTTTATTCGTTTTCCACTCAACTAAAATTCAACCTTTTCTAACCTGAACAGAAAAATTTGGTATCTGAGTGGGGAATTAGATAAAAACAGCTGTACCTCTGTGTCTTTTGGCAGATTGATTCAAATGCTTTTCATTTCACCATATATGCTGTGAATCGTGCTCATCAGAAGAAAAAAACATAAAACAAAACAGAAGCAGGCAGTACTGGAGTGTAGGAGGACAAAGGAAATGTAGAACAATTAACCGGGGCATTAAAATTTTAAATTTTATCAATTTTATATTGTCCTTGTAAGCCCCTAAACACATAAGTCGGCAGAGGCGAATTTTACAGGAGAGACAAAAAACTTAATAAATCGAAGTGAAATCATGAATCGCGCATTTAGTCCACATGACAAAAAGTGTAACTGTCATTGGTTCCATGGATTTGACATTTATAGAGGAGGTGAGGGAAACCCATTCTAGTTTAGTAAAGCCAAAAACGTGTTGACTCAATTTTCAGGACTTACTTGTTTAGAGACTTACAGGGGCAATATAAGGTTTTCATTTATTATATCACAGTGGCATACCCACAATAGAAATGACTACTTTTGATAGCATCACAACTTTGGTTCGATAATGTTGTTGAACAGATTACCCGAGCACCAACTTAGAGCCTAGGCTTAAATATTGTTACAGTGAACTACTCCTAACTAGCTCTCCAGGACCAGAAGAACATCAGAATTATTTTACTAAATGCTGCCTTTACAAGCTGCTGCTTCTTGACTTTGTTGATGTTTAGAAAAGACTGTTAGAAGAAACTGTGGTGTTTTCAATTTTATGTTCATGTGGTTACTATTTTTGTATGCTTTCAACCTCCTATGGGGTGATTATCCCAGCGACACATAAGCACAAGGTTTTTGCACAGGTTTTATTTGTAAGAATAAAGATGAAACTTTTAAAGGATAGATGCTTTCAAATACCTGTGATCAGTTTTCAGTACGCAAGGAAAGTAATATATGAGCATACATACTTACATTTCAGTACAAAGAAGAAAAAAAAAAAAAAAAAATTTATGTTCAGGGAGTGTGGTGGGATGCAGAGGCTCAGCATTTTTTTTTTTTTTTCTTCAAAGTGACAGAAATTGTTTGTGGCATTTCTCAACAAGATATTGACTCGGACATAAGGTTAATTGCTTTTAAATTTCAACTGCAATAGTTTGTCTCACTATAGTAACTGTCCCCCAACTTTTCTTACCGTTTTCCCTCTCGTCTGGGTCAGTCAGTTTTTTTTTTTTTTTAAAATTTATTTGCTATTATTTTATTTATTCAGCATTTCAGCCCTGTCATTTTATAGTTTTTGGTCTGATTAGATCATTATAATTCCCCCCCTACAAGGGCCTAGAGTTTATAAGTAGGTTCTCTGCTCCCACTTGCAGATGGTGTAAGCCCACCATTGGTTCGGTGTCTCCCATGGAGTATCATTTTCGACATTCTAGGAGAAACATCTCCTCTCTCACTCTCTCCTTGCTCCTGTCTTCTGTCCTGTTTCTGTTCTCTCTTCTCCTTGATGTCCAAACGTATCATAATCCAAACGTATCTTACCGTGTTTGACACAAAATAGCCGTAATTGTGCTGATGTATCATAAAACCCCAACACAGCAATAACAGACATCATTATGATTCCTTGTAGATTGATTACACTTTATCAAAGTAGCCAGTTACAAGTCTCATAATAATGATTTTTTGAAAGATGCATGTATCACCAGTGTACAAACAGAGTTGAGTGATAGGGTTGTCCTTTACAAGAGAAATAGGAGCACGCTACAGAACTGTGCAGTCAGGTGATTTCTCCCCTCTTTTCCTCTCCCTCACCCACCTTCCAATATGTTCAGTGATTGAAATATTTTTTCTATTGGTTTTGGAATTCTTAAAAGCAATATTTTCAGTGTCGGCTGATTCTGACAGGTGCCGTGGTTCCATTTTTTTCCCATTATATTATCATTTTTTTTCTGTCTCGTCAGTGATTTTTTGGTTTCATTATTTTAATAATTTCTAAATGTTTTGTGTTGAAGACACAAATGATGTAAGGTTTAATGTCAGAATGGAAATTCAGAAGAAAAACAATCAACAGACAATATTCATGTAACAAGCTTTATGTGTAATTACTAAAACTAAGAAGTGTAAATAAAGAAGAGTTTTCAAAAAAAATTTTTTTTAAACCCATATTTTTGTGAAAAGGCATGAAAGATGGGATGTTTTAACTTGCATTAAATGATGTTGTTATTATTAAACCATTGTATTTGTGTGAAAAGGCTTGGACAGAGTGTTGAAATTTTAGATTTGACTTGAGTAAGATTCTCTTGCATCTTGTGTCCCAAAACTTTGAACTTGTGTCTTTTGCTTAGTCCTCCCGCTCCATAGAGGGCTTGAAAGAACGTTTGGTGAGTGTCTTTGATGTTGTCAGCCTCACTTAGATGTTTGCCAGTGGGCCTGCACCAAGACAGGGCTCTCAGTATCCTGCAAACGCACAGAATCTCTTAGAAATTCACCTCTCCCAAAAATGCCCCAGAATCTCCTAAAAATATATCTCTGTGAGAGTTCTCTTGGGTCTATAGGAAATTCATCCTTACCAAAAATTTTCCAAAACCTCCAGAATCACCTAGAATTGTATCATTGCCCAAAATTTTGCAGAGTCTCCGACCTTTGCCATTGTTTTTAGCTCCAAAATACAAAAATTCCAGATATGTAGCTGCTAATCCAACATTTGTCCCTTCTGCCTAAAGGTAAAAATTCAGCTACCTGGTTGTTACTACTCATCCAAGTTCTTTTGCTAGTTTTTTTTCTTTTTGGTATATTTGCTTCATGTTTTGAAACAACAGTCTGGTCAATGACGATGTGAAACTCTTGACATTATAACTTGTCTTACAGCCTGTCTGATGGCCATTCTCATATAAGGAGGAAGCCTTCTAGCTACTTTTGCTTGCGAAAACTGACTCGTGATCCACCTGTAAATTGTTCAGTTATCTGGTAGTGAAAATCATGTAAATTTATATCAAAAGAGTGTCTGTGATAACGGCAAGTCCTGTGCTGGAGAAAATGGGGGGTTTCAAAGGAAGAAGGGGGCTTTGCTACAGATAATTGTGCTGTCATATCTTAACTTAAAGTTGAACAATCACGAAAAGATTTTGTGAAATACATATTATGCTTCTGAGTGGTTGGCAAAAAGATGAAAGTATCAGTAATTTCAATGGGAGCAGCATGTTACAGAACATGAACAAAAGGCTGATGATCCATGTGAGAGTTAATCATATGTCTTGCACCCAGGGCAAATGAGTTGGAAGTGTCACCGGTGATTTCGAGCTATGATCATTTTCAATTATTTTCAGACTCAGATACCAAAATTGTTTTTTTTTTCACAAAATGAAAATTAAACCTTTTTTAACTAGAATAAAAAGAGACATTTGGTCAGAAAACAGTTAAAAACAGCCATAGCTCAAAATCGCCTGACGCGACCTCCGACTCATATGCCCTGGGCGCAAGGCATATCTTCTTCTGAATATTCAGCTCGACTACAGTTCAAGGGAAATAAATTCCTTCAGTCTGTATCTGTTTTCTTTTCTTGGTAATGATGGTTTGTGCGTTAGATTGCCCTTGATGCTTTTGTAGTTACAGAGCAGATATTGCCCAGGTAGTAATTTTTTAGTGAATATAAAGGTGTTTTCCTCGCAAAGTGCAGAAATAACAACAAAATGAGGGTGTGTGCAGGCTCACTTGTCATAACCTGAAAAGCAAAGTAGGTAGGTATCGTGCTGAGAAAGCATAGGCAAAGAAAAAAGTTTCATTGCATAGTGAAGACAAAACAATTTTGTACTGGCTCGCACTTGCGATCGTGGGGAGTGGCGGGGGCACAGTAAATGTTACTGTCAGGTTACAATAGATGTTTTATGAGTGTACACAGACATGATAGTATACTGCGTGATACCTACCGCCAGTCTTGAAAAACCTGCACTCAGTGTTGTAAACTTGTGTCATTGTTTTTGGTTTGCAGATGATTGTCTTTTGCTCTAGTGGAAATGTTGATTGTAGATTGCTTTTTGTTTTTTTGTGTTGTTTTTTAAATTTCCTTTTCCTTCTATTTTTTTTTTCCCATTCAAATTGACCATCTTTTTATGACAGTGTGTTTCAATGATTTTTGTTCTGTATGGTCGGCATGAGTGGTACTTTTTGGTAATTCAGTTAGTCTTCTTGTTTTGACAACTATGAGTTTTGAAAATCATTGTAATATACAGTTATTTGTTTGTTTGGTTGGTTTTTCTTTGTGCATTTCTGCTGATTATTAAATGTATAATGTGTGCAAGTGTTACTTTTCTCAAAATTTTGTCTTCCTTTGTCGTTGAATTTAGAAGTGTCAGCACTTTGTGAACTCAAAATTTATAAGTCATTCTTTTTGTTTGACTTATTGAAAATATGGTCGGTTTGATTCTTCATTAATACTACTGATAATATAGTTATGCCTATCAAATTGCTATCAAGTGCATTGAAGGGGAGGCAACTATTTCTCTCTCTCTCTCTCTCTCTCTCTCTCTCACTCTCTCTCTCTCTGTCTTTTATATTACAGTTTATTCTGCTTTCATCAGGGATGTCAAATTTCCTACTTTAGTAGGATTTCCTTCTTTTTGACTGTCAGTAATTTTTCTTTTGGCCCAAATCTGGTATTATACTTCAGTTTTTTTGTGCTGCTAAAGAATATGACAGGAACTTTTCCTACTTTTTCATGGAGACAGATTGACATCCCTGTTTCATGTGCGTAAGAGGTTGATACTTGCTATCAAATTGGTTCTTGAGGTGAACAACTTTGTTAACCTAAAAAGAGTCAGCTGAAGTTTGAAGTGTCAGATTTCTAAAATTCATTCTTTTTCAAGAGTGATAATGTAGGTAAACAGACAATTTAAGACTGTGGAGCACCAAATTACAAAGTTTCAGTTTTTATTGTCTAAAATCTAATTCAAAATTTCTAGTCTAGTCAGCGAGCTTGCCAATCCCTCACACTTCACAATCCGAAGGTTAATTGGCTGTGATTTATCTTTTTTTTTGTTTGTTTGTTTGTTTGTTTGTTTTTGAACTCTTATTAATTTGTGTCATGCAAGTGTTAAGACTATTTTAGCACTTTTTCCCCATGGCCTGCAACAAGGTCTATCTAAGCTCATTATTGCCATTGTGTCACTGGCATCTGGAGCCAATTTGTTCTAGTGGAGAACAGCTGTCCACTATTTGTTTGGCATTACAAGAATCAGAAATCTCAGTATCTGACTGCTATGAGAAAGTTGTGTCTGTGTTATGTTGATATGCATACTGTACTGCCTAAAGCTTCTCTCTGTAATTTTGTGCTGGCACTGTACATTAAATTGTGCTATCTTACCACCCATCTAATTACAGAGCTATTACGTGTAAAGTATTGCACAGAGTGTTACCATATCATCACTGTGCAGATGTTTAGCAGTGTAATGGAACATTCTTTCTTTCTTTCTTTCTTTTCTTTCTTTCTTGCTTTCTTTCTTTCTTTTTTTCTTTCTTTCTAATTCTTTCTTTCTTTCTGTCTTTCTTTCTTCCTTTCCCATCTTTCTTTCTTTCTTTTTTACCTCTCTTTGTTTCTTATTTTTAAACTATTTCTTTCATTCTTTTCTTTCTTTCTTTTTCATCATATTACATCTAAATATATGTGAGCCTCCATGCAGAAAGGGTCCAGATCGCATTTTTTGGACATAATCATTTTATTGGTTTTTTTAAT
>JBCAUA010055126.1:831-11498 GCA_038406235.1 Peronia verruculata
GGGGGGGGGAGGTTTGCCCACCCCCCCCTCTTTTTTTGTTTTTTGTTTTGTGCTTTGTTTAACTTGAATATATTCGCAAAATGGAATGTTTCAACACTCCGAGCACTTTGGTACTTTTTGCTAAAGTGAACGGTTACGACATTACATGTAAATAAATATGTTCGATTTGTAGACATACTCTTTTCCTGAACACGGCATCAGACGTTGTAGATCTAGTTTTTATTATGCGCAGATAATGGGTTTGCAGTCGTAATAATTTAGGATTTGGAGAATGAAAATTTTTGCAAATACAGGGTCACACACACGCTAAAAAAAAAAAAAACATCACGTTTGCAAGCTATAGAGAACAACCCACATGTTATTATAGACACTGGATTTGCATATGAATACGTTTGCGTGTATAGCAGCATCAGTATTTTTTTTTTTTAATTAAACTTTCTTGTCATTAATAAAAGTCCCAAGATAAAGGGCTTTAGATTCTAGCTTGCTACCGTTACCACCAAGGGATCATTATAATATTATTATGTTTTAATTCATATTTTTGTTGTTGTTGTTGTTGTTTGTCATACTTTATGGTTAATATTTTTATTTAATGGATTTTATAATGACATTGGATGCAGTTTAAAAAGAAAAAAAGATATAAATCTAGAATCAGTATTTTCTATCAATTCAAAACCTTTGTTAGTCTTTTATGGATGCCACAGTCAATGGGGTGGTTATTTAAAACATTTGAGAATTTCATTCAACTACATGAAGCAGCTAAAGGGCAAATTGCAGAAATGCCTGCAAAAGTGTGTCCTCAAAGGTCAAAAGGACAGAATTTAGTGCTTCTAATCTAATATTCTTTAGTACATGTATGTGTAAAGGTCTAGGCATGAAATGAACTGACATGTGAGAGTAACTATCTTCAACCCACCTTATTTTTCCATACTTCTCAGGGAGAGAATGAAAACATGGCCAGAAGTTCAAGATAGCTCTGTTGTTTTGTTTGGTGTTGCCATGGAAGGTGCCACAGGTGGTGCTGAAGTCACTTATGATGACATTTCCATGAAAAATCACACGGACAAAATTGTAAATGGCCTCAAGAAAATGGTTGTGTATGAGTCCAAGTCAGTTGTGAAGAGTGTTGAAAATCTCAAGACTGTTGTTAGAGAGGCCTTGGCATCATCCAGTGAGGCATGTAGTGGCTCTGATGTAAGTGGCTCTGCTGCTGGAACAGGGAGTGATCAAACTGTGACAGAAATAATGGACTGCAGTGATAGAAACCTTTCTCATGATCCTGTTAGAAGTATCACAGAAAACAGCAACACAAATCATGTAAATAGCGCTGTGCATCCTGAGGCAGTTGGAGACTCAGAGAAGCCCTGTAATGATTCATCATGGCTTCCTCCACCTGAACACAGCACTTTATCAGAGAATGCAACATCATTAGCATCATCAAATACATCTCTTTCCGCTGTCTCACCTGAATTATCAACTTGCAACACTGAGGAAATGATGGATGCACCATGTAGCAACAGTTGTGATAATTCAATTCTTCCCAAGTCTTCCAGTGTGAACATTTCAACAGCAGAATTAACTGACTCTTCATTGTACTCAGAACCAGACAGATGTGTCACAGAATCAAAATTAAATGAAGATGAAGATTCAGATAATATACCGTCTGATAGAGTCACAACACCAGATCACCTTGAAAGGCCACGTGAGGGTAAGAAAATTATTGTGTCTCATTTGTTCACAAAGAATGTGAAAATAATGCTCATGTATATATGTAATCATCAGGCCTTGGTTTGGGGATGACAAGGCCCAGGGGAGATAGAATTTGACAGCATCAGTGAAGACTTTCAAACTGAACATTAGTCTATGTGTCAAGTTATAGCTATGTGTCAAGTTATAGCTTTGTCATAGACTATAGCTTAGCGAATCATGAAGATTTTATATTCTGAGACCCTAGATACATTGTTTAACGTAGCACTCTGCTGAGCTCAAGTCTTTTTTGTCTCATATCATCATATTTGTGGGTTTTAGTCTCCCTCCCTCTCCCCTTCATTATACTTTATACACAGTCTTCGATTCAAAGTCATGACTTGGCTTTCTTGTTTATATTGTGGAACACACTGCACTGCAAACAATATACACATGCAGTGCAAAGTAGTTTGTTGTTGTGTAATGGGATTGTACTGTAGCAATAGTGATTATCAGGGCACACAGAAAGTGGAATAATTTCCATGCATTTTATTTGGAAAGTTCTGATATTGTGCACCATTGCTTGCCCCCTGATTTCAGCTACCCCAAGGCCAAGTCTCTAGCCAAATGGATATTCAGAACGAGTTATTCTTTCTTTCTCTCTCTCTTTTTTTTTTTTAATTTTGTGTTGTCTTTGTCTGTACTATTTTAGTTGTAAGTAATTAAGATTATCTCAGTTTTAGTATGTGAACACCAGCCATTTTTTCATGATGAAGATTTGTGCTTGTGTTTTATGTACATGTACTTATCTGCATAATTGTCCATGCATGAGTATTTTCATCAAAACATATGGGACATATTAGGAGTTTAGTCTTTGTTTCATGTCAGACGTAGGCAAGATATTGTTATGGTGCTGACTATTTGGGACTTTTGATGCATCAAGGAGTCTACTTGGGCGTATTGGTGAAGTCCTACATCTATCCCAGTGTAAGAAATCTTCTATCCACACAGTTGTATATTTAATGTGCTAGGGGAGCACTGTTATCTCTGAAAATTGCTGAATTTGTAAATATTTTTTTTTAACAGTATCTTAGCCTAAGGCAGATGTTATTCAAACACACAATCTATTGTTAGAAACAATAAAAGCAATACAATAATACAAAATGAATATTAATAAAATGCAAAAGCATTATTTAACATGCTTGTAAATTGGATTTCTCTTTTTAGAAAATCGTGTCATTTCATGTATTTAGCTGAGTAAATTTTTTTCTACAGCTAATGATAATGACAGTACTGAGATCACAAAGGAGACAAAGCTAGTCAATGGAAAACCAGTTTCTCTTCTCAAAACGGACTTCTCAGTGTGTGACGAGAATGATGAAAGCAGTATTTGTGACTTGAAAAATTCAGATAGCCAGGAATCAAATGATCATAGCAATGAACTGCTTGACAAAACTGCCAATACAGATGATCAGGAATCTTCAAATGAGAAAGAGAATCAGAGTGTTGATATGGAGGACTGTAGGATTATTGCAGGTGAAAACTTGACTGAAGAGATATCAAGTGGTTTTTGCTCAGGAAAAGCTCGGGGGGAAAATGTGGAGCAGTTGAGTGGGCAGGCAGATAGTGCCAAAGAGAACAATGAGGAATCTGTTGATAGTGAAATAAACTCCATCAGAATTGAATCCTGCACAATGTCAGTCAGCCCACATATACAAGACAAAGATAGTGCCACTGACTGTATCCAAGACACTATTCATGACTTAGCAAATGATCATGAAATGAACCAAACCAATGAGGTGGAAGCAAAATATACCACTGTAGACATTGATAAACAGTCAAAGGTTCTAAAAGAGGATGAGGGGAAAGCTAGAGTTCATCCAGAAATAGAGTCAGCTGACATGCCAAATGAGAAACCTTCCATTGAAATGGAAAATCACTTTTGTAAAGATGTAAACCAACAACATACTGATGATGAATTGCTGCAATCTGATGCCAAAATTAGAACTAAAGACACTGAAATTGTATTTACAACAAACACAGTTGATGCAGTTGTTGATGAAAAAGAGATGAATGTTTGCTCTGATGAAAACAAATTGGATGAGAGCACAGAGCTCTTCGTTGAAAGTAAGAGTGATAATGAGGCGGTCATACCTGAAAACATAGATTCTGGGAAAGTGAGAGGTGAAACAATTCAGGAGTCCAAAGATGTATTCTCAGATCAGCCCATGCAGTGTGAAATGGATGATGATGACAATTTAGATGATGAAATTCTCCTTATTGATGAGACTGAAGTGAATGAAACAGTTAGTTATTCTGATAAGAAATATTCTTTCAAGAACATATTACACAAACCACTTCCTGTAAAAGTTGAAACAGACAGTAGTATTTATAAAGAAACAAAACACTTAGATCATAGCCAAGACATTAGACATCAAGATACTTCTTCCAGCAGTATCACTGAAACTGAAAAAGATATTAAAGATATAAAACAAATTTCAGTTTCAGAGGAGAAAAATTTCAAAAACCAAGAAAATGAGAAAAAATATGATCTTGAATCAAAGGAAGCTGTTGAAGGTGGGAAAAAACGAAGCTTGTCTGTTGATGAACAGGCAGCCCCAGCCTCAAAACGCTCAAAAGTAGATTCTACTAGTGGTCAATCTGATGAGGATGTAAAGGAAATTTCTGTGGATGAAAAGCTGGAGGACACTACCAACAAGAAGATACTTCCAAATGTCTCAGAAGTTGCGGAGCTGGATGATGTTGTTATTGTTACAGATGACCAACCAAGCACAAGTGCTGCCCAACCAGAAACCACGACCACAGATAAAGAAGAGGATAGCAAACCACTTCAATTAACCTTTGAGGTACTGCACATTTTATTCATTAAGACCTTTTAAAAGCATTTTTTATTTACCCTGACTAGTTGTTTCTTTTCTTAGTAATGACTTTGGTACTTCCTTATAAATGTATGTGAGAAGGAGTCAGGGAAACAACATGTGTGGAGATACTAAAACACTTTGTATTTAGCAGATTATATGTAGACTACCTTTTGACCTGCAAATGTGGTTGTGTCACCTACATGTATATGTTTGAGGGGTTCATAATAAGAAAGAATATATGTATTCTATGCTCATGTACATTTTGCCATAAGCGCTTCTGTTTTCTTCTTGACACATTTGCACATTATCATCCAGAATTAATTAACTTAGGTAAAGATGAAATGGGTAAATTAAATAATGGCTGCACATGGTTATGAACATCGACATATTTCTCAGAGCAATACCGTTGTTAACTTAAAATCCAAGATTGCACTGTTACATATACCTGGAATTGCCACATCTTTTCCCAGGCACTGCAAGCAGTGATTGCAGCTCGAGTCAAGGTTTTTGTAGCATCACATAAACAGACATATTTAGAAAAATTGAACAGGAGAACAAGAGGTATGCAGTCGGCAACAAACTTGTGGAAGGAAACGGCTAAACATCTGGAAAAGTCAGTTTTGGAACTGACTGTTCTCAATCAGAAATTAGAGAAGCGCAAAGCCCATGCTAATGCAGTGAAGGTGGGCCACTTTTCATTACTTTCAAATCCTTAGCGTGTTGCTGTCAGAGAAATCCTATTTCAGGAATTAAAGACGCTTTTATGACTAAGGTATATCTTGTCCATTGTAGCTGTAATTTCATTTGCAAAAAATTTTTGTGGCAATAGATCAAAATAGAGACAAATTACATCATAATGAAATAAATTTTCACCATTTTGAAAGGAGAAGGGAACCTAAGAAAGGAATATTGAAAGAAATTTTTGTTTTAACATTTGATCTTACATATTTATATTAATTATATAATGTTTTAAAGTGATTGTGACTGATTACCATGAAATAGGTTTGGAGTCATTTAATGTAATTGGCATAATGTTAACAGTGTTTTTCTCTCGTCTTCTGTCTACTAAATACACAGAGTTTGGCAAGCAGGACCATAGGTATTCAGGTTAATGAAGAAAGGGTGAAGTCAGTGATTGCTTCAGTCAATGTAAGTAATTTAATGTGAATCTTATTTCTTTTCTAGTTTTAGGACTCAGTATCGGGAAAATCACAGTGCAGTTCTGTTATGGCATGAATATAAGAGACAGTCAGTTTGAAGAGATAAGAACTGCTTAAGCCAGGGAAATTAGTCGGTGAAAAAGAATAATATTAATATGCAATTATGTCACTTAGAATTTTGTATGTCTAGCATGAACTCTGGACAATTGTGTTTGATACTTTTATCTTGGAGAGAAAGGGGGAGGGGGTTAATAATGGAAAAAAGGCTTGGGAGAATTACATGTAAACGAGGGTCTCAGTCCTTTTCTTTTGCCATCATTTTCACGAGCTCATCTGTCACATTAATGGCACGAGAATACAGCACTGTGTGACCACAACTGAAGGTTCTAGCAAATGAAATTCATCCCTGCAAATGCAAATCCACACACAAACATCATACATGCTTAATAATGACATGACATACAATCATGCTCAGAGGTATGCCCTCATGCATAACAATATAATATTATACAACTCAAAGCTCATAACTAAGTTTGTAGACCACAAAAAACAACCATCATGAGAGAAAAGCTGGAGATGCTACTGAGACACATGCTTGTTGAACAAATATGTTTTTAGCTGTCATAAATGATTCTAGACATAAAGAGTTCTGATTCGGGCATGTAACACTTTCGAGATTAAGGCCCTACATACATATATGCTCTATGTCCATAGTTTTTCATACTGGAATGAAAAATAGAGATATGGTTAGGACTCTTAGATCTCAAATTTCTGGAGGGTACATAAGGGAAAAATAAATTAAATTAATAGATGGTGTGGTAGACTTTTGAGTGGAAAAACAAAGTTGCTACCTTGTATTCATTATGGCTCTTATTGGTAATCAATGCAGTGATCTGAGTATATGTGAGAAGGGTGTCAGTGTTAGTGATATCGATATATGTGGAGTTTACTGTTATCTCCACTGTGTGTGTCTTTGTAAGCATCCTTAGGAAAATAGATGTCATTATCTTATAAGTGACTGAAATTCTGTTTGTTACACCCTTTTGAAGATCATATAATTTAACTGTACCCACAGTACTAGATCAGCCTGCAGTTTGTATTTGTTGTGGATGTATGCCTTACTACATGTTTTGTTGTTCAATTGTTGCTTCGATTTCAAGAATGTTTCACAGCTGAAGCTAATGTGTTTTTATTTAACAGGGGAACAACCAGCCCAGAAGACAAGAGCCCGTCAATTCAAGTGCAGCACTAAAATTGCCACCATCTGTGTTGCTACCGGTAAATCAACCACCCACACAACCACCTCAGCAGACTTTCAGACAGCAGGTAATTTGTACAAACTTAATGCCCTTCACCTAGCTCAGTCCTTGTAGGCCTGACTGTCCAGTGTGCTTGACCAAATGTTTTTGATTCCATCTGTTATTTTTTTCTCTCTTTCGAGTGTGAAAAAAAAAAAAAATCTGCTTCCTTCGCCATCCCTACAGACAATGCCTTAAAAAAAAAATTGAATAGATTAATAAATATCGAAACAAAAACAAAGACTTCGCCCAGATCTAGTCAGTGACCATGAATAAGAAAGATAAATCTACAGAAAGCGTAGGAACACATCAGCTGTATCGGACAGAGTATCTTTCTACCAGAAAAATATAGGGATGATCTTAAAAAATGAAAATTGAAATGATTCACTGTCATAATGGAGCTCTATTTCAGCCTGATTATAGTAGTAAAATCTACAAGATCTACAGGGCTAAGAATTTATGTGCAGCACATTGAATCGTTACACTCTCTCTCAGATCCTTCTTAGCTCAACCTGTAGTTAGGGCAACCAAATTTTCCTTCCCTAGAAAGCCTAGACAGTCCGGGAACATTAAGACTCTAAAGTGCAAATTGAAAGTGGCATGTGAATCAAAATAAGAAGATAATGCCAACAGTATTTTGAGGGTATAAGAAATTATGTATTTTTCACTTCTTAGAAAACACTTATTTTTTTGTTTATGACTTAAGCAATTTTCTTTTTTTTTTTTTTTTTGTTCTCTTTATGAGTATGAATGTATTGAAGGTAACTGAAAACATATTGTATCTTAAGCAATGTCTACATCTCTTGCATTTCAGTGTGCCTAAAGTAAAATGTGTCTGTCTAATTATTATTTTTGTTAGCAGGTTCCCACTGGTATCAGAAATCGCACAGCTCTTCGCAATGCAGCCAATACAGGGCTTCCACAGTCTCCACTGCGCCCACCACAGAACAGATTTGTTAGAGCCCCTGTACGCCCTCCTGCCCCCAGCATTCCATCTGCATCTCCTCAGAGACATAATATGAGAGTTCCTCAAGCCCATCAACAAAACATTCGAGCACCAGTAGCACAAATGGTAGCTGACCATGTTGTCAACCTCATAGACTTAACAGATGAGGAAGACACTGCCAGAAAGGCAGTTACTCAGGCACCAAAATCTGCTTCCTCTCAACTCAAACAAACTGTGTCCAAGCTCAGTGTAGGAGGGAAAGTGGCATCATCACCATCAAATGGTTTCATTCAGCAGTCGTCAGTGCCTGCAGCAACATCAGGAGTTGTTAAGAAATCAAGTTTACAACAACCCCCTGTCCCTGGATCTCAGACACAGCTGATGGCACCAGGCAGTGCCACCATGAGCATGCCTGGCTCTCAGTATCAGCTGGTATCTATAAACAATGCAGCCACTGCACATACTGGAGCTTTCATTGCACTAGTGCCAGGCGCAAGAGCAACTGGACCATCAACTATGTCTGCCACATCAGCAGGGCCAGCCAGTATTCCAGTGAGTCCCAATGTCATTCCACCAGTTCCATCAACAGCGGCAGGCACGACAACTCTACCAGCCACAAAAGCAGCCCAGCCGTCACTCCCACCATCCTTTCACATCAGCGTAAGTATTCTGTGCCGATGTCCCACTTCTGCCTTATAGTCAGTGAAGATCGTTTTAAGGAATGAGGAATAGTCAAGTCCAGGAAATGATTTTTGAAATCTGATGGGCATAGACAATGTTAACTGTTGGCATTGAATTCAGCATGATCAAATCAGAGGAATACAAGAGCAAAAACATACAAAGTCATTATTATTGGCACAGCAGTGCACATCTTGTTTAATGTTGTGTCTTTCTCCTTAGTTCGGTGATATCTTTTCTTTGCCTGAACTCCCAATCTGACTTTCCTGTTTTTTTCCTTGGCCTTTTTCACAAAATGGTGGGTCATTATGGGGATCTTGAGATAGTTGTTATGTCCTGTCTAAGCAAACCAAGGATATCTTGACTACTGCTGCACTGTGTAGAGAAGGAAATGAGAGCAAATCTTTTTAGGGAGTAGTCTTTTGTAGAGTGCCTAACAGAAATGTTAATATTCTGTTCTATGATATGGAGTTAATACAGTCATCGCTGAAGATTTCTGTGCCCATAAACCATGACCAGTATTGGTGATACACTATTGCATACAGAGAAATCACAAAAAGTTGGGTCCTGGTTGGCATTATTAGTCTTGTAGGAGGTTATCTACTGGTTGATCTTTTTATAGATTAGATACTTTTTGCCTCTGTATTTGTGTCCAGGAATTACAGAACTTTAATTGAAGAATGAAAGTACAGAATCCAAATTCTAAGCCAAAACTCCTTTTCAGTTCAGTATCTGCATGCCATTTGCATCATACTCAGTTAGATTTTAGATAATAGGCCTACTCAGACTGAAAATATATGTTATAATATGCATACATACCATCCATGTTCCAATATCAGATGACCATCTATGTTCTAATATCAGATGCTCAGTATTAATGAATAAATTAATATTATTTTCAATGACAAATATACATATTAGTAGTAGTAATTATATATTTTATGGGATAGAGGATCAGATATTCATCACTAATCTCTGTTATAAAATGTGAACAGTTTCAGTTCTAAAACCTAAAAACACCTGACATCTTGTGTTTGTGTATGTCAAATCACAAGTACAATGAAGTTAATGTGAGTTGTTGACTTGTATCATTTTCTGTTAACTCTCAAAGCAGTCAAAACATCCGGCACCATTGCCATCCAGTGTGGATTCAGTTAATGCACCACCAACTGCAAAAAGCAGACCTCCTAAGCCAGGCCTAAAAATTTCCCGAGTGACTCAAGGTAAGCGAGGTTATGTTATCCCAACATAAATAAATATGCACACTGAAAAACATAAGCGAGTAAACCTTATTGATCTGATGGACTTGTAACAGACATTGCTTAGATATTTCATTTATTGTGGCAGCACTAAATTAAAATCTAGTTTTGAGCACAAGGTGCAGATACAAAACTACCATGCTAAAGGTACTATTCTGAATGATTGCCTTTATTGTAGGTGCAGTGCCCCCAATATACAGTTTTGTTTTTGCTGATTTTCTTGTACTTCATTGAGAAAACAGTTGTGCTCTACTGATGTTAGTATTTTCTGAAATTGAACATTTTATTTTTTGACAATTTTCACTTTTTATCCTTGTGCATGGTTAGTCGTGTGAGTCCACCAGTATTGCTCTCCAGAAGTCAGTGGAACATATTGTGAACCATGCACAAGTTCTCAATGGCACCCTATTATTGAAAATGGACTTTTTTTTTTTTTCTTCCCCCAGGTATAGTTTTGTCTTGGAACATGCCATCTTTAGCTGACTGTGAAAAAATTGCATCCTACCAGTTGTTTGCTTATCAAGAGACAGATTCAGCCATCCCAAGGTCAACATTGTGGAAAAAGGTAACTTTTTAGTGCAAGGTTATTTGATGAAGCCGTTGAGAGATTTACACTCAAAACGTTTCCCATCGATATACAGTCGAGTCCACGCAAGGAGGAAAACACAGGAGACAGCCTCGCGGCTGGGGCGAGAGGGATCGGGCAATTAATTTGCATAAATGTACTGTGCATATGGCCCGCGCCGTGGCTTCAGGTG
>JBCAUA010055137.1:0-11498 GCA_038406235.1 Peronia verruculata
TTGTTGTTGTTGTTGTTGTTGTTGTTGTTGTTGTTGTTGTTGTTGTTGTTGATGTTGTTGTTGTTGTTGTTGTTGTTTTGCTGCGGCAGTGCATTTTTTGTTCTGATGCTTCTTTCTTGATATTTACTATTTCATTTTTTTGATAGTAGCTTTTATTTCACTGGAAAATCGTATATTCCACATGGTTCTGTGGCAAGTTAGATGAATTTCCCAGAACAGCAATTTACACGTATCGATACAGAGTGACGCTCCTTACATTTGTTTATTTTTCCTTTGTTTTAGAATGACTGCCCTGAGGTCACGTCATCTTTTCTGTCTAGACTGACATTCGTTTGGATTACAAAGTAAGACTGTCCCATCCATCCATCCATCCATCCATCCATCCGTTCTTGCATCCATCCATCCACCCATACATTCATTCATTCTTGCAGCCAGCCATCCTTCCATTCATCCAACCATCCCTCCATCTCGCAGCTATCCATCCATTCATCCGTCTTGCTTTGTCCTTCAGCGTGTTTGCCCTTCAACTCGTATATCTTTGTTGTTGTTGATGTTGTTGTTGTTGTTCATCCGCTCATTCTTTACTCATGCCTTTATCCAAGTCGTTCCTTTTGTTTACCAACAAGGATGTTCAGGGAATATGACTGCATTGAGAGCCACTGATTTCACCACCAGTTCCCGTAAAAATCTAAACTTTTACGAATTTAGGTCCCATATTCAGATAACTAACTGGAAAACATACAGTGTACTAATTGTTTCCTTGTGTTGTTTGTTTGCTTGTTTTACGTTCTTATTAATATTTCATTCATTTATTTATCAATTTACTTACTTATTTAATTTAATAATCTTATTAATAGTCTTATAATTATTTATTTATTTATTTATACACTTCCTTTCACGCAGAATGATTGTGGCAGGTTACAGGAGACCACTGGCTTCCGGCGACCTGTGGCATCTGAACCCACGTGATGCCAGTGACACAGTCATGACCAGATTCATGACAGCATGGCGTTACTTTAACAAGAGAAAGGGGTGAGAACATTTAAATGTTACAGCTGAGACCATATCATTGTATGTGACAATATAGGGTCCGCTCTATGTTCACCAGGAAGGCTGGTCGAGGATTTAAAGGTCTAAATACATGTATTGGGATTTAAAGATGATTTAAAGAACGTGCTCGCTTTTTCTTTTTCTTTTGTGGTGACTCAGGGTTGCTGAGATCCCGGGTTGGAAAGTCCTGAGTCTAGCCTTCTCGGAAAAGACGTATAAAGGTTGCGCCGAATCTTTGGCAGTTATTAATCGGATGAAGAGACCTCAAAAATTCAGCCTAATCTAGTCACGGACTTAAATCACACGTCTTTAGACATATAAGCTACACAGATACTCATAAACGAATACGGGCTAGCACTAAATTTTCTGAGCATTTAGTACTGCAGCTTCGGACGTCTAAATAGAGCTCTGAAGTTTTAAGCTCCAACTGAGTGACGAGACAGAGAGGAATGACAGCTGTTTGTCGGCATGTAATGTTTGACAGCGGGTCAGTGGTATTGAAAATAAAGATAACGTGTGCCAGAAGCTTGGCAGTTTTTAATAAGGAATGACCATCACACGGAATGAACATATAATATATTTAGCACGTCAGGGGGGGGGGGGGGAATGGTTCCTCAGAGGTTTCTTTTTCTTTCCTTTTAACACCCCCCCCCCTCTTTTTTCCAGTAATTTGTTATTTTTCTCTTGTATTGGATTAACACTGGATTGACAATGTCCTATAGCTGAGCCAGAGCCCATAACAAGAGCGCGGGACACTTCAAGAGAAAATAAAAACAGGATAACAAAATACCTATAACGATAGAAAACTACACACATACAAATACTTCTTTTATCCATAAGGAGATACAATTTGACCAGAGCAGAAAAATAAAATTCAAACAAAGAATATATGAAGAATACACAGCACATTACTTATAATGACAAACTAGACTAAGAGAGGTTAAGTGCACGTGTTATAATGTAGGTGTGCCACGTTTTTTTTTTTTTTTTGTTTTTACGAGGATCGATCAAGATCTAACTATTGGGAGATATAGCCAAAGAAGGAAACCAGTATAAGAGGGGGATCAAGGCAAGAGAGGAGATAAAAGAAAAAAAGCAATTATATCTTTCATGCTAAATTTACTTTGATATCAATCTAGGATCGAAGAAGTCAGGCTGTTACAAAGAAAGAGGCTATCTGTTAATAGTAAACTATCGCTGTTAATCTAGGGTCAAAAATTAATGCTGTGGTAAAGACAGAGGTCATCCATGGTAAACTTTTACTTTTAGTGTTAAGCTAGAATAGGGGAAGTGAAATATTGATGGGCCGTAACAGAAGAGCGAGATTGGTGGTTAATGTAGTGGTGAATGAACCAATGAAAATTGATACTAATACTTCATAGTTACCTAACAAAAACTTACTAAGCAAAAAAAAAAAACCTGGAAATCCCTGGCGGAGTGTTTGTACCCACTGCTAAAGATAGAACTAAATGATGTTTGTTATCGCTCCTCTTCGAGATCCGATAACAATTTGTCACAGGTCCCGTACATGTTTGTTGTTTTCGCCATATCAATGATAGTGAACAGTTTTGAGCGTTTGTACCCCCTACCAAAATTAGACGGGAATTTCCAGCCGTGTGCTTGATCGGAACAAATCTATTTCACTGTTTCAGTCATGCGAGACAGAGCAGCTGGCTTTTGGCCAACGGGACCTCCTCTCACAACAGCACGGAAACCTCCCATGGATCTCAGACAGAGAGCGGCGTTATCGGTGGTAAGTCTATCATAATTGTTAGTCTCATGTGAACATCTGTCTGTCTGTCTGTCTGTCTCACTGTTATACAGGGTGAGGCACAAAAAGGGTGACAATAATAAAGACTCATATTTTCGAAAGAAATTATTATTTCTTTTACTTTTTTTGGAGTGAGTTGCAGACCAGACCTGTAACTTTTATCTGATAGCGAGATGGACTACTGTGAGCATTTTTCGGTGAAAGAGAGGACAGCAATTGTGGTATGCAGGGTTGTCATGTCTGTGTGGTTTGGCATGGAATGGGGGATGGGAGGACACAGAGATCGAAAACCTGCATTTTTTTTTTTTTTTCAGTGACTCAACGGTCCCCCTGGCTTTATCTAGCCTTCTCGGATAAGGGCAAATATATTTGGGAGGTTCCGTTAAAGTTAAAGAACCCTTAGCGGTTTAACGTACGTAACATGCACCTGGGACTTCCGAAATATATTCGCCTGTATTTGAGAAGGCTAGATATCAGACGTCCCTACCCAGAAGAAGCAGGGGACCGTTGAGTCACTAAAAATGCTGATTTTCGATCCTCGTCTCCTTCCAACCCCGATGCAGGACCCGCGAGTCGATCCCAGCTTGTTTCTCCATGAGCAGACACCAAGCCACAGTGCCACTGCGCCCCACGAATGCCGGTGTGGAATTTTGTGTGTGCAAAAATACAGTTCCACAGTTTTTGTTCTCACTTCCACCGAAAAATGCTCACGATAGTTCATCGTGGTACCAGATAAAGGTTACAGGTCTGCTCTGCAACTCATCTGAAAAAGAAAAAGAAATGAAAATTTCTCTTGAACATATGAGCCTTTGTTTTGGTCCCTCTTCTTGTGCGCTGCCCTGTGTATCCGCCTGCTGATCTTCTGGCTATAACTTGTTTGTCCTCTTGCTTGTCTGTCGGTCAGCTTGTGATGTCCTCAATACGCCTTTCACCCTTCCAGGGGTAGTCAGTTTGTCTGGATGTATTTGTATGATTATAGGTCTGCCTCTTGTCTATCTGTCTGTTTTTTTAGTCTGTTTGTATCATTCATTATTTCAACCATTAAACAGCTATGTAGACGTCCGCTGTTAGTATGTTCCCGTTATTGGGTCAACAATCTGATTGGCCAGCTGGCAAGTTATGTTTTCTAAAATATTGTCTTGTCGGTTCAGAACCAGTAGATGGGTAATCAATTCTGAATTATCATGATCATTATTGACAGATTACTCGCCCACATATTTTTCCACGACCGAGCGGTCACCGTTGCTGAGATCCTCGTCACGTGACATTTCCAGGAGATCAACAGATAGTAAGGATCGGTTTCCACAGCAACCCGCGAACCGGAGGTCAAAGTGCAGTCTCTTCAGGGTGCTGGCCCGGGCCTTTGGTTGGGAGGTCTTCATCTCCTACCTTTGCAAAATGGTCTCAGACGTCCTGCAGTTTGTGGGTCCCTTCTTACTCAAGTAGGAAACCCATCTGTAAACTCTAATTTAACCCTTTAAACCTGGGCACCTTTTAGATCAAAGTTGTTATATGAACTGTCTTAACACAGAACTGAATTTACAAACTTTGTTAGAAATCATTTATGTCTGCATTATAAGTCAATACTCAAAAATGACTTTGTCGTGTAAAACACCTAGCAAGTTCTTTGGCCAAAGTCTGTTGCAGCCATATCCATGGTAATGATTCAAATTGGCCACTCTGACAGCAAAGATTTAAATATGATTTTTTTAAAATCTCTGAGTACGGGTAACGCCCTCATAGAAAAGAAATGTTAATCTGAAAATTCCTAATGACTATGTATGACAAGGACTGACTTGCACAAAACTGATCTACAGCAGACAGTTAGCATTTTTGTCAATAAAGGAAGTCTTTGCAGTAAGGGCATATTTGTATGGTGTTAAAGTTGTTAGTTGATAGTGATACTCTCTTTCTTGTCATTTACACTACAGTCACAAGTAGGAGACTATGTATTTATTGGATAGTTCCAAGTATATTGTATGTTTAGTTTATATGACTGTTGGTAGGTGATTTTCACTTATATACGAGTAGACAGTTCTTCGTTGTTTTCATTCTTTCAGAAATGTATATTTATGTGTTTCTTCTACTTTTCTTACACAAAATCAGAGGCCTTATCCTTCACATCGAAGGCAGGCAGAGCAACCCAGAATGGCATGGATACATCTTAGCTTTAGCAATGCTGATCGGTTCTTGGTGTCAAACTGTCTTTTACCATCAGCATTACCACCTGGCGATGACATCTGGTATGAGGATGAAGACAGCTCTTATGTCAGCAATCTATAAAAAGGTAACATGTAAGACAACAGAATAAATCACGGGCTCAAACCCCAGATCAAAGTAATGAACATAAATGCAAATGTTAGAGAAGCTAGAGAATCGTTTTTCGTCTACACAACAGTTTTGTTAAAGATGAACCAATGTTAAGGAAATATTTGGAACTAAGGACTAGAGAGATGCCAAGTCAGAAAAAGTCTTGCGAAAAGAAATTATAAACTTAAAAGCAGAGTTTACCACAAACACGCATGAGCTACTGTGGAACCATCATGTTTGTAGATCTGTTCTGGAAAACAATACCGTTCGATATTTGACAACCAAATATACAAATCAAAAATATCCAATTAATAACCATAAAATACTTTTTTAAATATGAACATTAATTGCCTGCCTTACGTATTCCGTCATAGCAATGAAGCTGATATCATCCGGAAATAGAAGGTTCCATTTAATGAATTCGTTTTCAATAGCCACAGGGCAGTTTTAAAATAAATAGTTATTATTATGGTTTAACTCTAAAACAATGCTGAATGTCAACGACTTTGCAATGAAATTATGTAGCCAGTTTGTTGTGCACCAAGAAAACCTTGTACTTCTTCGTTCTCTCTTTATATAAACTATTGAAAATGTCACTTATGTTCAGTATTATTAGACGTACATCTCTTGCAGCATGCTGTACTATAGATTGTAGAAGGTTCATGTTGATTGTCATAATACTTTTAACACATAGTGTGCGTTGTACGTATAATATTAATTATAAAGATATGTAGATCCTGTAGAGATAGATCTCCCTTTCCCAGTTGGGCCAGATGAAGATCATAGAATGAATAAATAATGCCTTGTGTTCTTCAGTCACTGTGCCTGGACCCCAGTGGACAACGGTCAAGCACAACGGGAGAAGTTGTCAATCTGATGTCAGTGGACTGCCAACGGGTACAGGACTTGATGAGCTACACCTGGATGGTCTGGTCCATACCTTTTCAGGTAGGAACGAGTCGTTTAGAGGGAGAAGGGGGTGGTAGAGAAAATACTGGGGAAAATGAAAGCAAAATTGATCCGCAAATATATGACAACAATTATTACGTACTTTTCACTCCTAGAAGCAAATTGAGTATCCTCGTTTTCTTCGGTATTATCCTGAGTCCGAACTGGCGAAACGTAGTCTGAACTGATGACTTTAAAAAAAAATAAAAAATAGTACTACTCGTTTTTAGAAGAGTTTGCAAATGTGACACAGCTGATTTAATACAAACGTGTACTTCTTTAAAACTGGACAAGGTTTGTCGGTGGAAGAATTACATGAAAAAAAAAAATGAACGATAGTTGTACGGATTAAGAAAGGGCCTGGGAAAGAGGTGAGTAGACTGGCAGAAACTATCTGAAGGAAGGGAAAATGCGAAACACAAGAGTCGGTGAACGTCTAATGTATTTAAATAAAACGCTTATCCTATGAAGATACTTTGTTAAAAAAAAAAAAAAATACTGAGTTTGGCATCTGTCCTTAGACATAAACTGAACAGACTGCACTTTTTAGAGTATAAATACATGCAATAGTTTATGTCGAAACATGTAGTAAATAAGTCGGGGGTTATTGAATAATGTTGAAAAAGGCGTTTTGTCAAGGGAATTCGCTGTTACGTTCAAGATTGAGTGGATATAGAGCACTTTTAGAATATAGGGATGTAGAGCAAAAAAAAAAAAAAAACTGTTGGAAGTGGAAAAGGGGAGTGGGGGGGGAGGTCATGATATCATTACAGCAACAGCTCCCAGCTGGGCGGGTAAGGAGGTCAGGCTGCTCCTCGTGTCAACTGCGAGCGTAGATTAATCTCAGCAGGTTAGGTCATTATGAGGAGGGTTTTTCCTGTGATTGCATGGCAAGTGTTTCACCTCGCAGCCACTTTGTTACCAATTGCACGTTATGACCTTATCACAGTTTGCTCACTGGATGGCAGGTTCGTGCGCTGAGAGGACGTAACAACATTAATATCTTTTACCACAAAAATAATGAGAAAAGTGAACAATAATAAATGGCAGAGATATCTCTTTTTTTTTTTTTTTTTAATTCTTATTGGTTTCTTGTTATTGTTTTGTTTTGTTTGTTTGTCTGTTTTGTTTTTGTTTTGTTTGGTTTTTTTTTTTCTCTCTCTTTTTGTTATTATTATATATATATTTTTTTTTAAAATTTTTTTTTTTAAATCACACAGAATACTTGAAACGCTAAATCTATGGAATTTCTACATCTGAAGTATAACGAACCTGCAATATTTCCAACCACTTTACAAAGTTATGTGTAGCATTCGAACTGAAATGTTAAGGTTGACATAAAAGACACTCTCTCTCTCTGAAGCAGGACTGTTCTGTTTGGTCCATAAAATCCATTCACGAAAACTCCGAACTGAGGCACCCGGTGATAAATTGAATTAAAAGGGAAAAAAAAAAAAAAAACATATGCCATATGACCTGAGTGGCACATCATAAATTATGATGCAATTTATTATTATTTCTTGGGCTTAGTAAAATAACGGATCACTAACAGTCGATATCTGTCTACCTTGCTGTGACAGATTTCATTTACGAGCTCATCTCAGGAATATTTATTACCTCATTGGTGATATTTTGAGCGTAGAGCAACTTCCTTTACATATTCCCAAAGTAAATTGAGATTCTAGCCCGATTTCATCCCTGTGCGAAGCTCGGGCATTCCAAAGACATACGATTGATTGCGGGCTGCCTTAAATGGAGAGAGCGTCGGCCATTTTCATCTCAGGCACACCTAATCCAGTTTGTTTTACTGACTGTTGCCGGCCAAATCTTCTCCGCTATAATATAATCCAATCTAGCGTTAAGAGATTAAATGATTGGCACATTATAAAAATTAACACATTCATCTTCCATATAGGAGCCAGGTTTAGACGATGTTTATTTTATGTCGAAATTTGTTAGGGGACTTTAATTATATTTTATTGTAGGCTTACTAGCCCTAACAGATAAGGGATGATGAAGATGTGTGAGGACAGGTGACAAGGTGGAGAGCGGAGAGAGGGACGAAATGCATTAAAATGTTAGGTTTTGCCGAATCAGTTTAAAAGTGCATATGATTTTGTTGGGTAGCAGATTATTACTTCATTTTCTCCATGTACATTCTTTGCAGTTGAAATTCATAAAGACTAACAAAATGTGCAGTGTTGCCAAGGACTGGAGATACAAAGACCTACAGATGTTACTGTGTCAAGAATGTTTCACACATATCCAGCACAAAACTGTCAGACAAACAAACGCGATGTGCATAATAATAATAATATAATAATAAGAAGAAGAAGAAGAATATTAATAATAATAATAATAATAATAATAATAAAGACAAACCTGCAATCTGCCATCTCCAAGTTGTTCTCACTCCAGTATGAAAAACGGACCAGAAGGCTTTTATTATTTCCATTTCTCTTAACCGTTTTGTGCCCATCTCTCGAAGGTACAGGAAAAATTAACACTCTCAAAAGCAAATGTTCCTCTAGTAACAAAAGAAATTGTAGAAGAAGAAAAAAAAAATTGGAGAAAAATGTGTTATCTTTTTGTATATTTTGAACTGTAGACCTTTCTATGTCCAGTTTGTTTCCCTCATTTACATCTTAACTCACCCGTTTACAACTCACATAATTTGACTTGCTTCAATTTTCTCTCCACCTCTGTTGTTTTCAATCTTCCATTTGTCTCTGTTTTTCCTTCTTTCTTACTTGCTTTCTTCTCTTTTATTTAAGTCGAATAGACTAACTGATTCACTGGTTAGCATAATAAGGCCTAATGTGTGGTAAATTTGTGCAGGTTTTCCTTTAATCTCATTCTCATATCAACTGTTGCCATTTATTTCATCATTTAATCATTCACACTTTCACTAAGCGTATTATTATTATTTGGAGAGCATCTGGGTTAAAAAGGCTTTAAATTTATTAAATTCTGTAACTCACAGCCAAGCGTTTTAGCCTTAAATTTCCTACCCACCCCGTGTTTCTAGTTTGTTTGTTGTAATTGTTGTTGTTGTTATTTTCATTTGTGTTTCTTTCCAGAGTCCAACTCGGTCCTAGAGTAAAATGGTGGACGCCTTGCTTATTTCTGTCCATCGCGTGTGTGGGCTCATAGCGCCCTGTGTTGGGTCTAGTATTCTATAGAACTGTGTAGAATGCTCTCGTTCTACAAGCGAGTCTAGATCTGCAAAAGCACCAAGCGGCTGATACTCATATTTCTAATGTTGAATGGAGATCTGAGAGGTTTATCCTCTTAGGACATGAGACGGCCGGCAACTGTGTTTGTGTTGGAACTGCTCCTGTCTCGCGTTTGTTTTTTGAACGACCCGCTCTCTCTCTCTCTCTCTCTCTCTCTCTCTCTCGTGCGGTCATTGAACTTCCTCTCACCAGGAGGGTGAGTATACATGTGGATACTATAAGTGATGCACTCTTATGAGCTGCGTGATACCGAATTCTTCGTAGACCACGGCAAGCTTGACAGAATGATTGCGTGCTTAAACCATTAACAATAAATATGCCAAATATGTCTTAAACCTCTTTGACACTCTCTCCCCCTCTCTCTCTCACGCGCGAGCGATACACACGCACACACACTCTCTCTCCCTCTCTCTCTCACACACACACACACACACGCGTGCGCGCACAAACGCACACATACACTCACATAGACACACATAGTGATCACTCTTGAAAAAAAAAAGTCTTGATGAATTGTTATCATAATGATGAGGACTGTCATTGAAATAAATCTCAGGAAATAAAAATGTTTTATCAGGCTTCGCTCCTTCCATCCTCGTTATCAGCTCTCTCCTCAAGGGTCTACACATATTCAGTCTGAGCAAATAATTTTCATCGAAAGGACAAAAACTTGCGGCAGAACTGCGATGTAATGATTGATATGGGTGGGTTTTAATTCCACATTGTCCACTCACCAAAATATTCATCCCACTTGATTTTTTTTTTCTTTGGCAGTTTTGTTCCTCTTGCAGATAGCGCAGCTCCATCGACATATCTTCTATTGAAGACAATATGCAATACGGCTCTGTGTCTGCCCCCCCCCCCCCCACCCGCGCTTCTCCTGTAAGATATCAATTATCTTTGAATATAAGGATCTTCTGGCGCGTCCAGCACTCGCCAGGCAGAAATGTTTGATGTAGATAGTGGGTAACGAGTGACACAACATAGCGTTTTGCTGATAATTTTGATTTCAGTTGGACCCGATTCTTTTGGACAGCAAATATCACCGTCACCGTCAGCGAACCCTCAGATTATGAATCCTTTGGGGCGCCTTGGAAGCTCAGTCAACCACCCTCCACCAGTCCTCACTCTCTCAGTCGCTCTCAGGGTGTCTTTTCAGTTCCATGTTTGTCCACTCTCGAATGTTGTCCTCCCATCTCTCCCAGCAAGCATACTGAGAAAATAATTATTATGCAGAGGTGGAAGAGGTGAAAGAAGGGGTGGGAAAGTGAGAGAGAGATGGAAACGGATATAGATTTAATATGACCTGCTTTCCTCCGTGACAGATTTTCCTGGCTGTTTACCTGCTATGGGATACGCTGGGCCTGCCAGTGCTGTCAGGCCTGGGGCTGTTGTTGCTGCTGGTGCCCTTCAACGGCCTGCTGGCCTATCGACAGCAGCAGCTACAGCGCGAGAACTTGGCTTGGAAGGACAGGAGGATCAAACTGGTCAACGAAGTTTTGGGAGGGATAAAGGTTAGTTCTTCGTCCTCTCCAGAACGGGGGGTCATACCAGTAATACATATTCTTCAACCAGATAACATTTAATGTCCTAATTGTTGAAACCCGAGACAGTCCTGGACTTTATCTTGGGAAGCGTTATTTATTATTTGTGTGTGTGTATATGTGAGTCTAAATTACATATATATTGCTGTAATTCATGATTACAACAAAGTTGGTCATTAATTTCACCGGTTGTCTTGTATCCCTGCTCTGTGATAGGAGACTTTTTCGTGCGACGAGGTATTGTTAGAAGAAAGAGCATTAACCTGAGAACTTACTTTCTCAAAATCTAAATAAATGAAAGTCTATAACTAATTCATAATCTGTTAACTAGTTCATTTCAGAATATTTTTTCTCCGGCGTTGAATATTAAACCCTGTGAAATGGCCATTGCAGTCCTACAAATGGTTCTGCTTGCTGTCGGAGATCCTCCTCAACATTAAATATTCGGAGTGTCTATCTGGGCCTAGTATTGCAATAAGGAAGCAAAGGCAAATAAAACAGTTGCACCACAAAGTAAAGGCGAAATAATTTTGTGTTGGCTCGCACGTGGGAGCGTCTGTTCGCAGTGGGGGGGGGGGGGGGGGAGGGTTTGGGTAACCCCCCCCCCCAACACCTTACACAACCAAAGAAAACGCAAGA
>JBCAUA010055148.1:0-11498 GCA_038406235.1 Peronia verruculata
ATAGATAGATAGATAGATAGACAGACAGACAGACAGACAGACAGACAGACAGACAGACAGACAGACAGACAGATAGAGAGAGAGAGAGAAAGAGAGAGAGAGAAAGAGAGAAAGAGCGTTGTACTTCATGGCCTATGGCTGCTTTGCTATCCTCTCTGTCAAATTGCAGTATTGTGTACACTGGGGATGTTTAGCCTAATGTGTTATAATCAACAGATTTGTTTTTTCAAAAACTAACAAAAATAGCCAGGGTTTTTCTACCTGTTTTACTTTCTGAGAAAAAAAAATATTAATGAATGAAATATTATTATTGCTGATTTTGTTAAAAATTTGATATATGTCAATGTCAAATATTCTTTAAAAAAGAACTGTAGGCTTACAAACAAATTCAAATTCCCTCGTGTGCAATGTAGTTTAGATATTAGACGTTAGAAAATACACGCAAAATTTGGAACCATTTCGTGAGGTACAAACGGAGGAGGCAGACTTTGAAAAACTGGAAGATCCAAGATGGAGGCCATTTCCATGAAAATCAGACATGTTAGCAAGTTTCTAAAGACATTACTCTGACTCAGAAAAACATGCCAGTTACACATGCACACAGTAAAATAACCTAAGGTCAAAGGCCACCCTCCCCCAATTAGATCTAAATCTCCGCTGCCTTGCAGGACACCTGACCATGGCTCGTGCATCGCCAACTCGTTTTCATTTTTTCAAGCCATGCCAAAACTCAAGGTCTCCTAGGGACTCCACCTCAAAATATTGGCAGCAACCTGATCTCCTACCGTCAGGCCTGACGTCATCAATAACGTCTTCCACACACGCACCTACCACAGTGCAGCTGTGACACAGACCACTCATTGGTGTGCTGCAAGATCAGGTTGGTGCCGAAGTTTCATTGCACCAAGAAAAAGGCAAATTTTCACGTTTTTGTCGTCAAAGTGCCCCCCCCCCCCCCCGAGATCTTGTAAAGATATTCGTAGACGCCGCTCAGAGTGATAATCTCACCACTTTACAACCGAGGGACACTGCCATGGGAAGTGAGCAACATTAGGAGACGTCATGCGCAACACACAACCTTAGCTACTATTGCCAAGAGCTACAAGATGGGTTTGAAGTTGAACAAGATGACACTCTTCTGAAGCAAGCAAGACTGCATCTTCGTCCCAACTTTTCGGGATCCTCTTCGCCCAACTTCTGGAGCATGTCATTCGCACTGCAAATGAGGGAACCTACCTGCTTGTCAGATCAGACAGCAGGCTCTCAGTCTCTCCCATCTCAGAGGAAAAACCAAGATGTGAGAAGTCCTGAAAAGGAACATGCTGCTCGTCGACGACACAGCAGTTGACACATACATCATATCTAGGTTTGCAGGATTTTCGGATTGCCCATCAGGCTGAAGAAATCAAACGTTCTGGGGCAGGACAACGGCGAAGTTCATTGCTATCGACCACTACCATGGACGTCGTCCACGATTTCTTGTACCTGGACTCATTCACAATCTCTTTTGCTCTAGAAAAGAGTGTGGGCAAACCCCAAACACACCACTGAAACGAGGATGACGGTTTACAACGCCTGTGTGATCAGCACACCGATGTATGGCTGCGAGACAGGGAGGGCGTACACTAGGCAAGAGAGTCGTCATAACTCCTTCTATCTCAGATGTCTCCGCCGTATCCTGGGCACATCCTAGCAGGATAGAGTTACCAACGCACAGATCTTGCCTCGTCCTGGGCTCCCCACAGACCCTGCGTCGGCAGGGCAGAATTCGTAGGCTGGGCATCGCATGGAGGGTGGCAGAATCCCCCTAGACATCTTCTATGGAGAGTTGTCGTCTGGGAAGCGATCTATTACTGATAGATCAAACCATGGGCACCATTACCTCTGAGGCTTGTTGTTTTTTCAACAGTGGTTCATGCCACTGAAGATTTTAGTGTTGCCGCAAACACAAACAATCTTGCATCTTAACTTCCTAAATAATCGCTGGCAGCAGAATTTAAGTGCATCTCAGTGGCATGCAGCTCGTAGGCCTTACTCTAATTTCTATTCCAGTCACAATTTACTGACCTTTTTAAAAAAATCTGATGAGTTTCTTGTGGTCTTTTTCAACCTGTCCTTTCTCTGATATCCAGTACTCGTATCAAGACTGAGCTGAATTAGCTGAAATAGTTTCAGAATACACTGTCGATAAACTTTTGTTGTGTGGCGGTGGTGGTTGGTGTTGCTGCCGTTGTTATGATGGTGATTGTAGTAGTGGTTTTCAGTCCTACTTCAGATTTTTGACGGCTCATTTGTTACTATACTGCCTGTATTTATATTGTGTATAATGAGCTGGAATATGGATAAGGCTGTGGACTATGGCTTACTTCTACTCCGTTTGGCAAAATCATGGTGTGACAATCATTGACAGATACTTGCATGGCATAAATAATATGGTTCCTTATCTTCCTCTGAGAACTAATATTCACATGAGAAAATGTCAAATACCGAGCACTGCACTTCTTGCGCATGGACAATTTGAGATAACATTTCAGCCTATTAAAATCAAAATGAAAACAAAAACGAGTTTAACTCATGTTTAACGAGAAGCACGCAAGCTTGTGACGAAAGTACAACTAAATACAGAAAACGTGTTTGAAGCTACACTGCTTTATTGAATGATTTTTTTTATTTTTATTTATTTTTTTTTTTTTTTCTATGGGAAAAAAAAAAAAAAAATGAAATCATCAGGCCGTGTTATATTCTCTGGATTCAGTTGTTAACAGTTTCATAACATGATGTTACAGATTTGTAGGGCCTAATCTGTACAATCGCAAACATTTTCCTAAAAATACAAGCAATTCTAAATCTCTGGTGCCAGTGTGTCATCAGAAAAACGTTAGTTAAGAAGATCAACAACGTTATTCTCCGAATTGAAACAGCTGCAGGTCCGGGAAATCTAAGGCTGGTTTGCAGTCGTCTTGGAACATATAGATCTAATATATTAGAGGCGACAGGATCAAATCAGTCGCTGCGGTGGTCAAATATTGGGCTTGTGAGTTAATGTTATCACAGTAAAAATTATTCATTACCCTTTCTGGTGATGCTTGCCCGTTTTTTATCCAGAACTTACAATGCTAAGATAACTGGAGTTGGACGGGGTATAACGTTTCTCTCTCTCTCCCTCTCTCTCTCTCTCTCTCTCTCTCTCTCTCTCTTTCTCATTGTCTTTTCAAATTGTTTGTGTTACAAGAAAAAAGATCAAATTCAACATGACGCTTAATGTGAAAGCTATGCCTTCTATAAACTGCATTTAAGTTATTGATTGTCCCGGGAAGTAGCGAGCACGTCAGTGTACGAATTTCGAAGAACCAGAGATCAATAAAATTATTATAAGCTGATCATCTGTCGGTTGAAGTTGTGGCTAATGTTTCTATGCATCCACTACATCCCGAAAATCCCTTACTAAGCATAAAAATTGTCATGTGGGAAGAAATAACTTGAAATAACATGATCTGAATCACGCAGAACACAGACGAAACGCTCCTGGTGGAGGCAAGTGAAAACCACTAAATTGGAGATCCTCCATTAGTCCAGAAATAACTGTCTGCAACTGAAAATAAAAACCGATGATAAAGCTAAGATTTTCGTGGCCTGTATTACTATCTGATGACTTTCAAAATATTTTAAAAGATCTTTCCTTGGCATTTTAAAAAGATAATATAATTATCTCTTCACAAAAGGGTATAACACGTGTTCAAAATATCGAAGGCGTACATGAAACGATAATGTACGAACACGAATAGTTTATATGTCTATAAGAATTACATTTTCACCAGTACAGAAGACAACTGAAACAAAAAGTATATGAAGAATACAGAGCCCAAAGATACATGAACAAGTTCCATGCATATGTATATACCTCCTTGTCTACATTTACATACACACGTACCATACACACTCACACAGGCACACTACACACCCACATGCATACATACATATCTATATGCGTGCATACACACCAACATGCATACATACACATGTATGGATGCACACCCACATGCATGCATGCCGCATGTATACATGCATGCATGCCGCATGTATACATGCATGCATGCATCCATCCATCAATCCATCCATCCATCCATCAATCCATCCATCGACCCCTCCATATATACATACATACATACTTTCTTGCATACCTACATACATGTATTTAAAAATTCAAATTCATACATACATGTGCTAATATACTTTTATGGGCAAATGCCAATGTGCGACCGCTTACAGATACATTCATTCTTTCAGATTCTGTAACATGCTTATTCATGATGGTACCAAAGAATTCTTATATCTTTCTGTCCTAATTTTTTTTTTTTTTTTGAAGGAAGCTTCTTCCTGCATTTCATGTTTGATCGAACATGCTCAGGATTTAATGGATGTTTTACATCTGAGATTACACTTTTCTTTTTAAAGGCACATATCCTTATATACATCGTCGATGCATGGTAGTTTGATATTAATAAGTTTACTGGCTTTGTTAATAATTTTCTTTCACTTTTTCTTGCCTGTGTTTGTGATGCTTCCAAGTGATTCCAAAGGATAAGATACTCTGAATCGTTGATGAATAAAACATAATAGATTCTCAGGATTCACTCAAGAGATTTGCGTTTTCTTAAAAAGCAAAACCTTCCATTCGCTTTTTTATAATTGGTTTCTACCTCAGTGTGCTACTTTAGTTTGCTTCCGAGATATTTACATGTTGAGGTCTGCTTAACTTTCTCGTTTTCGATATGTATAAAGGCTCAAGATGACATTTGTGCCTCTCCAAAAGTAAAAATCATATCCATTGTTTTATTGACGTTAACTAAAAGCAAATAGTTGATTTCGTTATCATATATCAATTCTTGGATTGTAGAATCATCAGCAAATTTCATTTTGATGGCACTGATAATAATTCAAATATATGGTATATAATACAGTATAGAGAGCGCAGGCCTGGGGGTGCTCCAGTGTTGATAATTATGATATCTGATGCTGCATTCTGAAGCTTTACATACTGCTGCCGATTATTTAAAAATTCTAAAACCACAGAACATTGTGGTAGTCCACACTTAATGACATCAACTTATCAACCATGAGATGTGGCTGAAATGTGTTGAAAGCCGAAAAAAAAATGAAGAAAGATTACCATGACATAGGTTTTTGTTTTGTCAAGGTGTTTCAAAGGTGTCTAAAAATACAAGTATGACATCATCAACATTCCGTCCATCTTTATATACAAATTGGTAGGGATCCAAATCAGACTTGATGTGACGTAAAGCATAATTTTTAAGAACTATTTTTTTCAAAACTCTTAAATATGATTGATAACAGCGCTTCTGATCTTTTAAGTTTTCAACTTATTTTTGAAACAGTTTACTATTTCATTTCCCATATAGCTGGTAAGGTGTGTGTCCTCACTGACAAATTAAAACTATCGGTCAACACTGACGCAAGTTGTTTCGCAACCGTTTGTAACAGATATGAGCAAGCCTTTGGTTCCGTTAGTTCAACTTTCAGAGATAAGCTAAGGTATCCTGGATAAATAATGGCGCATTTGAATAATGGTGCTACTTTATAAACGAGAAAAGGTAAACGTTCTTTAGAGATAGTAGGGTTAACAAAGAGTACCCTCGAGAACGAGGCAGTATAGTCGCTGAATTAGAGGAAAACCTACAAGAAAGAGATCACCACATCTAGTTGGATTACCGTGTGTCGCGTTGGGCCAGATTGTCTGTGATACTAAGTTTAAATACATGTATATTGACCACCTCATATTAAAGAAAGCAATATACGATTTTTTTTCAATTTCATTATAAATTCTATACGCCCATCATTCAGAGTATTACAGACAGCGTTACTCCAGCAACACCGTACCACTTCTAACATTAATATTGAGCGAGTCTAAGACGTTTGACCCTGTACGTAATTAAATATACAAATGTAGGACAAAAACGTGTCAAAGTTATATCTGAATAATTCTGTCCACATTTCCGTCAGAAACATGTGAACAATTATTTTGACACATAAGGTCTCTGAACCAAAGGGGCAGAAAGAGAAATGGTAGGGATGACTAGTGATTCAGAAATCCATAGGAATAAATTTTGCCCCCGGAAGTACAAGAGCTTAGTCACAGTGTTAAGAATGTAAAATTTTATTTATCCGCAATAAAGTTATTCTTGAGACTGGTGGCCAAACAGATTTGTAGTATTAATCACATAGAGCGAGAAGGCCCCTTTAAATTCTCTAATCTCCGTTATTAACCTCTAATAATCAATGAAATTTCTTTGTTGTATTTAAATAAACGTCTATATTGCTCTAATTGTCTGAAATTTCAGGTATGAGATAATTTCTGGGTGGGTCTCTACAAACGGATTAAGACTGGATAAAGTCTTGGTAGTACCCTGGTCGAATTTGCTTCCATGATAAACACAGGTTTGGGTTCTGAACGTTCATGGCAAAAAAAAACCCATACTTATTTCTAGAGAACACGGATGATGACCACCGGTTAATTACTCATTTCTGGACGTGAGGCTTGGAAATGCAGGGAAAAGCGAGTTAAGGAGGGAAGGGAGAGACAGAGATAGTAAACAAGAAATTTTAAAAAGCCTAGTATTCAGTATATTGTCAGACGCATATTCCATGTCGATTTTCTTTTCAAGCACAATATACACTCAATATACAAAAGCGGTGGGTACGAGTTGATACAGGTCACTAATACAGACGTAATTCAAGTTTTGCACCACTTTTAGAGCCAAAGTGAAACACAGTAAGATTCCTGCGTCGTTTTTCTGTTCCTTTTTGTCCATTTTATGTTAAATATAAGTGGTTGAAATGGCAAGACAAGAATCAAGAGTATAAAAGTTCCACACTGTGCATAATATTAATTATGCTGTTTACATTAGGAGTCTGCCAATCTAATGCAGCACACAAAACAGAGAGGAATGGTCGAAGACATTTAGATTTTCCCTTGCCATGTGATGCTATATTGCCGTTGTCATTTGTGCCCGATCTAGACGGGACTTTGTCCGCTATCGGAGTTCTTATTGGGTGTCTTATTTCCTTCCCTACAGATTGTCCTCCAAAAGTAGTCTGTCCTACCTATTCAATATGCTTCACTGTACTTATCCTAATTTCGCTTCCTTTGTTTCTGTATTTATGATCCTGTATAGAAATCGTTCCTTCAGCAAATAATTGATGATATATTTACAATCTATTCCCTAGGGGCTCCTGATACAACATCCATCGTGCCAGTGGCAGACGGCTAAGAGGCAAAGTTTGTTCGAATATGACAAAGAAAACAAAAAAGTATTTTCGTGCTCTCTTTCCAGTGATCTTGAAATTGCATCAAAGGATAATGTGATCAGACATGGACACTTCGTCTGAATTAATAATGTTCATACTTCACAGAGAAAACTGCCTTAAGAAATAAAATAGTAGAGTATCAGGACAGCGCTGCTTCATTACCACAAAAGAAGGCATTCAACAGAATCTGTATTCACATTTATTACGTTTGAATGTGGAACAAAGAAGTACAGGCACTGACAAAAAGTCTCTTACAGAATTCCAGACTTATCTTGCTCTCATTATCTCATAGGTTTTCATGGAAAAAAATTACCCAAAACAGCGAACAAACAGAACATAACATGTTTCAGCAAAGTGTTGGTATACACTTAGAGAACAAAGACATATACCAGTGCCGCCTACGTCCGTCTACGAGATCCCATTATGCTGACAACTACATGTACTACATCTGATTGCACAAGAAATGAGACATGGATTTGACTGAGCGGGTGTACAATGCCGTAATGAGAAGCTTGTGAAAAGTTGATCTGACATCCGGCAAAGACTGCCATGTCCATTTGCCCACGCATATGGACACTCTCTCCGGGCTCGTCAAACTGTCCAAGCACACAAGATGTTTCCCCTACCTTCGGCTCACTCCTGTTTTCCATAAGAGTCAAGCAGTCATCAATAAAACACTGCAGGGCTCAGAGGTCAAATCAATGAGCAAGGCGAGACATAAGGACACAGACAGTTTTTGTTTAACCCTTAACATATCTCTGAAAAGTGCCAACATATTAGAATTCTCTGATGACATTTCCGTCTTAAGGAAACATTTCACGTCATACTCTATAACACTGTGTGCTGCTTGGATAGAGATTTACATGCTATCTATGATGAATGAATCTGCGACCAATTCGAGCCCCCTAGAAAGTTGCAGGCCTAAACATGTGGGATGCAGTTTCTCGGCAAAATGCCTAACTGCCAATTTCAGTATTGGTTACATTCAGAATTATTGAAGCATCGGCGAAATAAGTGGAGAAAGGGGGATCATGGATATTAGCTGGGAGAGGGATTCATGGTAAAATCAGGACATGTAATATCACTGTGTCCAGGACATTCCACACAATTACATCAATGATTATGAAGTGTAGCCGATAAGCAGAGTCCCTGGAGACCGCAACTCGAAGAGGTAAAAATGAGTGAGAAACTAACCATGTCGGGCAATTTGATGTGATGGTTCGAAGGCCCACAGAAACACAGCCAGACAACAAGGTATCTAAAGAAACCTGTAAGTTTGTTAAAATATCTCAGTTGCCACAATCATTATCATTATTAGTTTCTGTTTGTCTTGGGCTCAAGCTTGCTTTTCTAATTTCCATATCGGGCAAAATGCAGTGAACCGCAGAGAACTAATTGAGTGTCATAAGTTACCATTAACTATCTTTTCACATTCACTTGAAACAATAACAAATCAATCTAATTGTTCATTATGGCTACAACAAATGGTCTTATTTTAGCGTGCAAAAGAAAAACAAGAACATTGAATAACGAATGGTTGAATGCATGGTGAAGAAAATGAGAGGAAGAAATAAAGGAAGGGAGGCCGGAGATATCAATTGCTGATATTTAATTGCTGGTAAAGATTAGCTCTCACGTCATGTCACATAATAACAGATCTAAACTGTTTTCGACTACTTATAAGTCAAAAATAGGGGGAGAGACACATGTTTTAACTCTAGAATTGTGACCCTGCGGGCGTGCCTTGCCGGGCTTGTCAGTCTGGATCGCTAGCGCCTCAGGATGTTAACTTTGGCTACAGAAACTCAGCCTTCAGCTTCGGAGTGATACAACTCAAGCGTTACTGAGCACTTAAGTGACCAATGGCTTTCTATGAGCCCTCTTCCTAATTTCACCTCTTGCCCAGACGATTTCCATCACAGATTTGTTCATAACCTGAGGTAACTGCCTGGATTAAATCACTTCGCATAGGGATGTATTTACACTCATCTTATAGAATTGCTGTCATCCCCCTGACCATGTGGCCTTAGTCTGTTCTTATTAGATCAAACCGGCGACGTTGACGGGGCAGCAGTAACTACAAAGAAATATATTAAGGTGGTTTATTGACGGCATAGCGTGAGAGCACAAAAGAGCTATCTAATATACAAACTGATAGATATATGGAATACTTAAGCTTTCATTCCTAGCAATTATAACACACTTGGACTCTCAACAGCTTGGTCGCTGGTCAATGCAATGTGGATAAAGTGGTCAAGGGAGTCTGTGTTCTTATTCAATATGGTGTAAACAAAGAGACTACATAATTTGCATTTGATACTCTCCTCCTCTGATTGTAGTTTCAGACCATTTGAGAGGACTTGAGTGGGTCATGTTGCCATTGATTTCTGTTCTTTCGTCTTTCTCTGACCTACTGCCAGGATTCGGCTCTATCTATGGGTTTTCTCACAATCTTATTCTAAAAAATTGAAAAATCTTTACTTAAAAGCAGCCGTTCCTGTTAAGTGACATTCTGACAAAACTGGGTCCGATAAAACCTAATTTTTGTTGACAAGCTGAGAAATATCACAGTGATGCGACAGGCTTAGCATGGAAAGGCCAGACCGTATATAAGTGATTCGCACAGCGGTTCACCTGTTGTATATATACGTGTGTAATAATCCCTTGGCACGGAAGACTACACCAACAAATATAATCTTAGGTTAAGATACAAAAAGTGACATTTTTCAATATTGGCAATATGCACAGATCTAATTACAACAGCTCATGCGAGGAGATTGTGTAAAAGGAAATTGGGCTAAAAGACTCATACAAATATTCTTCAAGTCAGTACAAAATGCCTTCCCCCCCCCCCCCCCCCCCCCCCCATGTAATGTGACCAGGGGAAAGAAATACCTGTCCAGTATTTCAATTCTCCTTGTGCGGAATCTCTGAAATACGTCATTTTAGATTCTGCGGATGAATGTGACATTTTATATCTAATACCGGTCCCTATTATCTGTTTCCATACGTGTCATCCACTTGCTCTCCTCGTTTGTTTCCAGGAGTAATTGCTGTGGACAGGCGACAGGAAAATTAGCACACACTGACAGGAAATTACACAGAGGCGTGTCCATGACATCAGGATTAGCCAAGTCTGTGCCTCTACCTGTCTGTCTGCCGTATTTATCTCTTTCTTTCTCTCTGTTTCTCTTTGTATATATTCCTAGATATCGATCGGCCGAAACATCCCGCCCACCAGTGAGCTGCCCGTCGTCCCTCCGTCTTGCTGTCTATCTGTTTGCCTGTTTGTATGTCTTTTTCTGTTCGCATGGCCGTCCATCATTATACATGTATATTCTCTCTCTCCTTACCCTCCTCGTCTGCCATCTTCTCTATTTTCTACCATTCTCAATTGTTGATATGGTGTATTTGAGTGTCTGAGTATCTGTATTTCTCCGTGAATCTCAACTGTTTGGACTATATAAATGCAAAGGGAAACAGTATGGCTACAAGCACAATCCAGTGCGTCCTCTTTCTTTCTACAGGCTATAACGAATGATTGTCTTATCTTTTATGGTGCTATGGTGTATCAGTTAATTTTATGCTTTCCTGTTTTTATCTGCATAATGATTTGGTTTCCCTTATCGTTTCCTGCATTTAGACTTTTTTTCCTACGTCTTCATGCTTTATGTCCACGTAGATCTTTCTCGTTTTGGAATGAAAACAGGTGGCACTTTTGAGATTGAGGTTTTAAAGCCACATATTGTATATGAGCTCAAAGATTACTGCACCTTAAATAGAAAAACCACAAGCTCGTGGCTCAAATACATTTTTTTTTTATGAGAAAGAATGGCTAGGTATATCTAACAATTAAACCTGAGCTACAGTACATGGGTATTTCACTAAAAGAGAGCCAGTCATACAATACTTTACGCCATCCTGAATTTATTTGTTTTCTTAATGCAACAGGATACTGAATTCTGAAAGAAAATTTATTAGCGCTGGAGACTTCATATGCTATATCGTAAGGCCTGAAAGAGAGTAATTAGAACAGACCAAGACCAGCTGGAGTACTGGGGTAAGTGACTGAGCCGTCCACATATTAATTTCATATCGAAAGGGCAAATTAGGTCATAGCTCTTAAAATTCCAGCACTAAAATGACTGTTTAAGGGGGGGGGAGGGAAGAGA
>JBCAUA010055159.1:0-11498 GCA_038406235.1 Peronia verruculata
GCCTAAGAACCCGTCCGGCTAAGAACCCGCTTTTTTTGTCTCCCGACGACCGGGTTCTTAGGCGGAGACCACTGTATAAGAACATGGATGCACATTAGAACAGGATCCAACAATATTGATCCAATTGTTACATTTCAGACATCATTATGAGACAGGTTTACTGTACAAAGCCTTTGGCCAGTGGCATGATTTTTGGTGGGAAATTGTCAAGGAATGGAGACTTGGTGTGAGAGCAGAATGTCACTACAGGTAGGTCAGTCTTTGCTCACAAGAAAACCTTGAATATAAATTAAATGCCAAAAACAAAGAAAATGGAAGAAATAACTGAAATATATCAACCTACATATAAAAGGTCAGCATATTTGTTTTAGGGATGATAAAATTGACAAAACATAACCAGAAGTTCTGCAAAATTTCATGATAACTGAAGTTTTTCCACATGTTTCTTCCTTATAATATCTTGAAGTTTTCTCTGTGGCATCAGTATGGTTAGAATGAAGCTGCATGTTCAATTGCATGATAATATGCAGTGAAACATGAGAAGCTGTAATGGTTTAGGGAATGTACTGGGAAGAGACATGTCTTACATGGCATTACTATGTGTGAAACTTTTTTCTTTTCAGATTTAAGCTCAGTCTTAGCATGTTTCTTGCCTGGAGAAGGTTTGTGGCTCAACGGAGAATTCAAAACAGCAAGATGGCTATGACCTTGAAACATCGTATGAAGATTACTCAAATTTGATATGGCATTTTAGATAATTACTGGCATGATTTTCAGATCCATCATCAGGCGGTAAAATAATAAAGCCAGTTATAACACAGATAGATAGAAAATATATTTTTTCCTAGATCCAATTTGTATTACATCCAAATTGAAAATAAATGCTTTTGTAGACAATTGTGAATTTGAAGTGCAATTTTGTCAAAAAAGAATATTTTTGGATATGTTCAAGTTGACTAAACAAAAGACTTGTATAGGAGTGTAACACAACAACTTTTTTCTCATCTGTAGTCTACCACACTGTTAATTTTTAGATATGAAATGTGTTAAAACTACTTGTGTTCTCAGATTTCTGTTGTGATAAGTAAAGCCCACCCACCTACACCCCCCTCCACTCTCTCTTTCTCTCCCTGGTTCTTAATTTATTGTTTAGTTGAATTTCAATTTTATAACACTGATTTCTTTGCAAAAATCCATTTTCTTTTACATATCTTATTTCTCTTTCCCTGTTGCCAGATGATGATCATTTACTGAAGAAAATATTTAATGCATGGAAGACTTATGTATTAATGAAGCAGCAGAAGGTGCACCTGAAGAAAAAGGCTGACACTTTCTGGAATAATTGTTTAACAAGGTAACCTGAATATCCCTCATAATAATGTATAGCTTGGTATGAAGGTATGTCTAAATAAAATAGAGAATGTCACCCAATTTTAATGAAAATCGTATTTTTTCCCAAATACTTGGTCTCCACCTAAGAACCCACCATCTAAGAACCCGGTCCACGTAAGAACCCACCTCTGCTGTGAAATGGAATTTTTCTTCTATAATTTACCCCTCTAGGAACCTGCTTTGGGCGCTCCCAAATAAAACAATCCGTCTAAGAGCCCAGTGTCGGACCTAGATACCTGAGTACTTATGGTATAATTCCACATCATACTGTGTGCTTGAGAGAAACACACAGTGCTAGATGTGCAGTAAGATGGGGATGAGGGTGGAGGGAACAGGTAGACAAAGGGGTGGAAGTGATAGTTGATGCATGAGTGCATAATCAGGCCAGTTGTTGACTAACCCATTACCATTTCCTTGTTTGACAATACGTGGAACAGCACTTGTGATTGGCTCTGTGGATAGGGAGGTGTAAGTTCTTCTGACTGGTCAGCTGTTTTGCTACTTCGGTTGGTCTGTAAATACTTGAGTCACTCATGCGATTATTTGCGAGGTATGTAGCATAGCAATATCATGTTTTGAACAATGATATCGTCGTGTGAAAACTTACACTGTGTTTTAAGCACTGGGCGGTATTACTGTAACTATACACTAAAAAGATCAGGAATTGCTACATCTAATTATAAGACACACAGGGAAGAAGGCTGTACTTATTTGCAAAGATAAATCTTTAACTAACAATCCACTAATCATAGTAGTGAAGACAATCTTTGGTCAGATGGGTTGCGTAACTTTTCAGTTCACCTAAGAGCCTGCTTTTTTTTTGTCTCCCGACGACTGGATTCTTAGGCGGAGACCACTGTAAGTGTAAGGTTATTACCACCCGGTGCAATTTTCTCATTGCCAAGGCACTTCAATGAAATAATCACATTGTAGAGCAGGTATAAAACTATTGAGAAATGCAAGAGAGGCAGAGTGATTGTGCTTGCTCATGTAGTGTCACTGTTGTAGATCATCTTGAATTTGTGCCATTGAAGTGGCATGAGTAAGATATAGTTGGTTCGTTGAAAATATGTGATCACTGCAAATATTTTGCAACTTTTTGAAAACAAAATAAATGGTTTTCCTCGATAATAGAAAAATGATTTCCCAAACTAAATTTTAAAAAAATATTTCCATTTGTTATCAAAGAAATGTTTAAGTTTTGGAGCATCTGTTTCAGGTAAAGGCAGTTATAATTGTATTTTTGGGATAAGAAATTGGATGAGCACTCTGTATGAAAATGTTCAAGCAAAATAAAGTTCATAAGATAGAAGTTAAGTGGGATTCCTAAATTCGATGTGGCTTTATATTTTTTTTACACGTTTAAAAAAAAAAGATCCTTGCTTCCAAAGAAGAACATTTGCAAAATTGAGATTAAAGTGAGAAGCAATATATACTGGGTGTCTCCTGCTAGACGCACCATGGGGAAAATACATATTATAGGCATGAACTTTATAGTACTTAAGTGCGTATTTATTGGTCGTATCTTACAGTGCAAAGCGCAGTGAATGATTAATTTTGTAGGTCTGCCTTTACTGAACAGTTCAATTTCCGCACATTTTAGTGCCATAGTATAGGCCTAGTGTATTTTCCCCATGGTGCGTTTAGCGGGAGATACCCAGTAGTAATATCAACAATGAAAGAGTTGCATTGCTTATGTATGAGTTCAATTAAATATCTATTGGGTTTTTGTTTCAGATATTCCTGGTTGATTTGGTTGAAAAGACACAAGGAAATTGTCCAGCAGGAAGAAGATCAAACAATGGCCTTGCAGTTTTGGGCTTACAGAATTCAGGCTCAGGTATCAAAATGGTGTAATCTCATCTGTAGAACAATACCACATGAGAGATTTTGTTTGAAAAACTGGGTATATTAACCATTGAGCTCAATAGTTAGCTCAGTAGAAACACCAAAATAATCCCTTCCAGCTATTCTGTTTTCACTGACATGGATGATTTTAAAACAATATGTGCTTTTTTCTTTTTACTTATCTCATGGATTTGAATCATACAAGCTCTCATTACAAAGTGGCTATATGCTGGAAGTGTTGGGCAAAAAGTGTTGGGCAAACTGAATTGTAATTGAGCCATCAGTAGATGAGAAAAACAGAATCAATATGGACTTGTACAGACATAATTATGACAATTTTTGTAGAGCCCAGGATAAAGATCAGTACTCTTTCCCAGGGTTGTTCATTGTAGTTATGTGCATCACACAGATTTTATATTTGTTTTGTGTTAGCTAGAAGTCACAGTTAATTACAATTATGCACTGCTAGTATTGCTGTGATAGCTTGCTTTTGTAATATATTCTAGAGACTGCAAAGTCCATGTACATAGGCAAGACTAGACCATACAACCTGTTAGCATTGTATGCCAATCTTCTCTTTTGATCTGTATATATGAACTTCATAAGACATTTAATAGATATATACTGCGCTGCGTGCATGATATTTACACTTTTGTGTCATGGGAAAAAACATTTACTGAAAACAAGGGACCATATATTAAAGACAGTAGTGATTGTTGCTGTTGAAGAGGAGGATTCTTGTTTGGCATACCCTAACATACAGTCAACAGACCATGTTTCTGCATTTTTTTTTCTTTAAGCATTGGTTAATATGGACATCTGCCCTTGCACAAAGACAACGAGAGCAAGAGAGATGTTCTGATGCTTCTGTGTACTACAACAGTGTGCTTGTCTCCAGATGTTTGAAAGCTTGGACCTCGTATGTGAACAACCGAAGAGCCAAAAAGTCACATACAGGTCATTGTTAATTGTTATTATACTATAATGAGAGATGAATTACAGTCGAGTCCACCCAAACCAAACTGATAATGCGAAAATCTGATAATTTCGAATAAAAATGAAGCAATAGATTTGTTTTCCTGTTTGTATCCATTAAATGCCTCTCGCATAATTCGAAGCCATTGCGGTGAGTTTCCTTTAAATCAAACCCATCAGCGCCGCCCCAAAGGTAAAAATCAGCTTTTGTTTTCTCCACGTGGCTCCCACCCAATGGGGAAAACAAAGGAGGCAGTGTTGTGGATGGGGTGAGAGGGATCAGGCAATTAATTTGCATAAATGTACTGTGAATATGCCCCGCACTGTGGCTTCAAGTGGGCCTATGCCTGTGTTCAGAAGGAGGGGGGGGGGGGCAGCGTACAAGGAACAGCAATGCCGATTGATGATCAAGCATCCTTGCAGAGCCTTTGCACTGTTATTGTACAGGTAGACACGGTCAAACACATGGGTGTACGGCACTATTACTATTACGATACATCCCAATATTGTAGACAACCCAAGACGTTGGGCCTAGCACCTGTGTTACAATCACTGCATAGTGGTATAGCTAGTCAGTATTTATGTCGGACTCGTTTGACTTGCTTTATTTTATAGAGTAGATCTGTGTGATGGCTTTCTTTAACCCAGCCGAGCAAAAAAGACGACTTTTTCCATTGAGTCGAAAATGAAAATGTTGCAGAAATAGACAGAGGTGCGATGTCCAAGGAGGCCATTGCTGAAAAGTATGGCATTCCCCCAGATACACTCGACAATATTAAAACATAGAGAACATGTGGAGAAAGCGGCAGCCTCATTTTTTTTTTTTTTTTGCCTCATGGGTAATTTAAGATTTGTTTCCTTTGTCAAAAAAGTGAAGGACGAACTCTCATAAATCAAACCCTTGAGGATGTTCCCGGCAAAGTCGATTTAAGTGGACTTGACTGTAAAAGTATACAGTAACTTCAAGCTTCATCTATCTATGTTATGATGTCATATGAGATGTCCTGTTATTGCTCTTTCACTTTTCTTTTTTTTTTTTTTTTGGTGTTGTTGTTTCTATTGTTCTTTTGTGAAATGCTGTAGTGCTTCATAAAAAAACTACGCTGTACTAGCACAACAGCACTCGACCTATGCAGACATGAATGGATTTCAGTGCAATTTGCAATAAACTTTGTAACTACTTTTGAGCTTGAGGTGCCCGTTTAGATCCTTAAGTTAAACCACCTGAAGAATGAGGAATAATTCTGTTCTTCTATAATTTTTAAGTAATTATTGTGTATGTTTTACTGCTTTTTTTCTTTGTGTGTTTTTTTTTTTTTTGTGTGCAATGATTAAGTAGTATTGGTAAAATATTTGTTGACTCATATGTCCAGGCAGACATACTTTAATTCTTTGCTTTCTTTATTTTTAAAATTTTTATTTCTCATGTTCATCTTTTGAAACACACAGAATTTGCAAGGCGAGTGTATGCTGCAAATCTGAAGTTGTACACTTTCAATCAGTGGTATCAGCACTGGCACCTGCGATGTTCTCTTCAACAGCATCATCTGAAAATTGAAACCCTGTCTGTCAGTTTTAGAACACGATGGGTTTTGTGGAGATGGAAGCATTGTATCCTTGTGTAAACTCTTTACATTGCTAAGAGCGTAAGAGCCTCTCCTGCTGATAGATAAGATAAGATATTCTTTGGTTATACTCAAAAGGAAATTCCTGTCCTAGTTGATGAGATGCAACATACTTTAAGGCACAGTACTGTTGCAGGTAGACAAAAATATCACACGCAGCATTAGAACAAGGCAGAATCAAGGAACACTTGTCTTGTGCCCAGGACTAATGAATCAGAAATCGTTCTGTGCGATCGCAAGTTATGGTTGTTTTTTAACTGTTTTCTGACTCGGGCACCAAATTTTTCTTTTCAGGTAAGAAAAGGTTGAATTTTCGTTTTGTGTAAAATCAAACTAAAAATTTTTGGTATCTCGGTAAAAAAATAATTAAAAATGGCCATCACTTGTAATCTCCCTGATCAACTTCCAACTCATTTGTTGTGGGTGTGAGACATTTTGATAACATATGTGGTGACACTTCTCAGCTGCACCAAAAACTAAGCTGCCATGCTAACCAGAAGTGAAAGGAACCTAGTTGTGTGAAGTCTTTTATATGATTAAGTAAAAAAAAAAAAAAATCCAGTGACTAAAAAAAAGTGTTTTTGATGTTTTCACCTTTTAAACAAATTTAATCACACATCAGTAAAGCTTGACTGACTATTTAAATGTTTTGATGACCCAGGAAACACCTACTTTGTGAGATATTTCTTTGACCAGCAGATATTGAATCTGATGAATTTGTCATATTATTTGTCCCCAATATGCTCACTACTACTGATCATAATGATCATCAAATGCTATAAATTTTAGAACATTTTACTGTATGATCAAATTGTTTGTTTCATACATAAATCACTTGCACATCTCAGTGTCTAGACGTGGTTTGGTTCTATTGTCAGCAAAAAGTTTTACAAAAATGTCAGTGAGAATAAGAAACGTTTTTCAGGTGCAGTTTAACACTGAGTAGTAATTGGGAGTTTTGTGTAAATGACCTTTACATGAATTTTTTTGTACTTTGTGGTTGTCTAGTGTCGCATCTAAAAGTAAAGTAGTATTTGTAAAGTAGTCTATCATAGAAAGTCTGAAGTTCGATGGATTTATGATCATATTTCATTTTTTTAATTAAGCAAGGAAACATGAATCTGCTCATAGCTAATGAAAAAAAAACAAAAAAACTGCTCAGTTTTGTGCTCTCTTGTGTGGCATTGAGTATTTTTCCTTATCTTCTGTAGTTATCATTCAAGAGAAAGAGAAGAGACTAAAGGAGAAAATGATTGACCAGTTCTTCAATCTTAAATTGAAGGTATTCTGTGTGTCTTTTTCTGAGTGTTGAATTTGGTTTTGAAATAATTGTTATAAATTATTAAAAGCCTGCTTTAAAGTTTTAGTCTAATTATGTTATGTCCATCCCAGTGAATGCTTGGGGATGAATGTAATATGTCTACTTCCAGTGAAATTTTGTTTGTCCAATTCTTCTACTTTTTTTTTTTTTAAATTAATATCTCCAATAAACAACTTTCCAGGCTCCAATTAAAGTGGACAACTGGTATTTATGAAGTTCATCTTATTGGGACCAGTGTTGTAAAATGTCAAATATTTTCAGCATGAGAATAATATTGAAACGTATAAATATGTATTGTATAATCAAAGGATTTTGAGTTAATTTGCTTTTTTCAAATAAATTTAGAGACAGAAATAGAAATGGTTCTCATTGTTTTGACTTCCTCTGTAAATGATCCTTTAAGTATTTTCCCATTTTGTCCACTGTAACTTTTTTCATATAATTATTTCATAGAGAGTTAGTATGGATGCACTGCGACTGAATGTGGTCCACTCTCACATCAAGGCTGTGAGGATGAATTTAGCCCAACAGTTTAGGGCAAAGAAGGTAGGATGGTATGGTGTCATCATTACTTTCACTACCAGGGCTTTGATATGACTGAGCCTGCTATCTCACATGTCCAGATAATTGAAATACTGCCAGTTTTTTAATCCAGGCATCAATTTTGCTGGTGGGATTTTGTTTTGTGCCTGAATGAAATTCACAAGGGGCAGAAGTAACGCTTTGAAAATACATTACATATTTTTGTTGTATTTAGTGTGGTTGTCTAAGAGTTAATTAATGCCAATTAGTGATAGCATCTGTACAACTGGCATTCCTTGACAAAAAATAATTATTATAAAATAATACATTATTATTTTGTTCTCTTTTCCTATCAGCATTTTTTTCCAGAATTAGTGTTAGCTCAGTGATTTGTGCTGCGACCTTTGGAAGCAGAGGTCGGTGGTTCGAATTGCAATAGTTGCATGTTGTATCCTTTAGAAAGATCCTTAACACACAATTTTCCTCAGCCCACCCATTTGTAAAACGGGTACTTGATGTATTTCGGAGGTAGTACAGTGGTGCTGCACTGTTGTGACGCGCTCTGAAATTGCTAAACCAATTATCCCTCTTAGAGGTCAAGGGATAGTACTTGTACTTTTTACTTTACTTACTTTTTTACTTTACTTACTTTACTTCACTTTTACTTTACTTTTACTTAGAATTGGAATTTGAAAATGACAAGTGAATCCTGCCAGACAAAGTGTCTGAAAGGCTGATATGGAGGGACTCTTTGACAATGATTTATCTGTTGTTTCTCTGACACTGTGGCATTATCAATTGCCATTTATGAGTGAACTGAGATTGTATTTGGCAGATGGTATACAAGAAACAAAGGAGAAAAAACTTTTTCACTCGTATTTTGCAGCTTCAGCAGTTTGCATGGAGTCAGTGGATGTCAGCTGCAGAAGAGAGAGAAGAGCTAAAGTTGGCAATGGAAAATGATCTCGCTCGACAACATTTCAGGTACATTTAAAGAACACGATGTTGCTTCTTGTTTTGATTTCTTATGATCCTTGTGTTTGTCCTCAATTTCTCAGAGTTTCTGTCTAAAGGTTTGATTTTCTTTCTGTGAAAAAATTTTTTCTTAAAAATCTCATATCTAATAGCATCTCTGAATATAAGTTTTCAGACTTTTTTTTACATGCGGTGAATTAGTTGCATCAATTTGATTGGATGAAATAACAATAATTGATATGTTGGCTGAATCACTCATTTTAATATGGCACTCCAAACGCAAAAAATATTTTAGTATATTTATATATATTTTGTGCTTTATGTCTTCAAGTAAAAATTTTAAAAATATGTTCTGAATTATTTTTAATTCAAATTCTTTCATTTTTCTGTAGTTTTTTTTTTTTATTATTTTTCTTGCATTTCAGTTCTAGGATTGTTCGGAAGTACTTTTCATATTTATTAAATTATGCTCAGTGGAGACAGCAACGAAAGGTAAGCAGTTAGACAAGCATCATTAATGAGGATTTATTACTCTCTACTAGTTTAATGACTGCATTTTTGGAATGTATTGTTATTTTGACATAGAATTGCCGCCTGCTGACATCATATTATGTTTTTTTGAACACAAAAGTTCATTCATGAGATGATTCTTTTAGCCAATTTTTTCACTCATTATTTGTTCATACTGTCTTTAAGAGTTATACTTTACTTGTATAATTTACTACCTTATTGTGGGATAACTGAGTGATAGCATACTGAATTGGTTTTGTTATTTTTCATACTTAGATCTTAGGTAACCTGTAGTCACACAAAAGTATGATTAGAGATGCTATTCTTCCACTATTTAAAAGATTTCGGTCATTGAAAATGTGTCCCAAAATGTCTTTGTTTTGTGAAAAATAAAAAAATTCATTTTGTTTTTGTTTTTTTTTTTTGTTCAGGAGGTTCTTGGAAGGGAGGGAGGACTTCCCTGATTCCTGGTCATAACTTCCTCCTTTTTATACTTCTTGGAACGGTATCTTTGTATAATGTCAGTGGCTCATGTGACGATGAATGTGAGCCAGCAAAAATCAGACATAACCTAAAGAGGCACTTAAACAAACATTTTTTTATGAATAATTTCTTTGTAAACAGAGACAGTATGCCCAGGCAGATGCTCACTACTACCTGCATGTCATGCCAAAGTGTCTGTTTCACATGCACATGTTTGTCACATTGGAGAAAACATGTAGGGAAAATGCTGCAACTGCACAAGAATTTCAAAGGTGGGTTCCAACATTATGGTCTTCTTTGCAGTATTGATGAAATCAGAAAATCTGCATTCTCTTTGGAACAATTTTTTCACTGGTTGAGAAGGTGAAGATATAAGTGCTTTTTTTAATCACAATGGTGTCAAAACAGTGTCTTGTAAAGCTAGGCAGGATTAAGGACAATGAGGAAGAACAGAAAGTCAGCAGCTGTGATTCAGATACACAGAGATAGAAAAGCAGTAACTATTTGTGTAACTTTTTTCCACAAAAAAAAACAAAAAAACTCCACACACATTGAATATTGAGATGTAGATCTTTTGATATGAGATGTTCTTTAACTAGTGCTTGTTTACAAAGAGATTTGTTGTCTCAGTTGTAGAATGAATCATGCATGAATTATGATGGAGGAACTTTTGTCATGTAATTTCTGTGGGAGAAAAAAAAAAGAGATAATCGCCTTCCGTGTCTTCTGTTTTATGGAATAAGTGTATTTTCACATTGTGGAATATCATTGATCATGCAGATTGAACTTGATGGAACAGATGTTTTACAAATGGCAAAAAGCTTCTGTGCAGAGCAGGGATGAACGGATGATGAACAGAATGGTGAGCAATTTTGACCATATAATCTTGAGTGTTCGTTGGATGATTAATTAAAAACATGTATAGAGATGAATGACTTTAGAAAGGTTTGCTCAGACTATTCTGGGTTTTGAGGCCTAAGTTAGAACAATACAAACTAATAACTGAAGAGCAAAAATGATGAGTATTTTCTTTAAAAATGTTTAGTACTTTAAAGAAAAGATTAATCATTTTTGCCAAGTTTAGAATTAATTGTGCCTGAATTAATTGTTAATTAATTAAAATTAATTTGTTTTATTAGCATATGAAACATAGAGAAGTTATCAAATGTGATGCTGCTGTGGTCAGCAGTCAAAGAAACGTGATTATGTAAGCAGAAAAGATTTCAGAAAAGATTATGTAAGCAGAAAAGCGTTCCCATGCATTTTTTTGTGTATGCCTTCTCTTTGACTTTATTTTAGGCCTTATTGCACAGGGAGTCTGTCATCAAGTCCTCAATGTTTGGAATTTGGAGTCACAGAACACAGGAAAGGTTGCTGGAGAAGCAGAGGATGAGAGAGGCAAAAGAGCATTATCTATTAACTCTTTGCTCTAGAACATGGTGTGCATGGACACTATACGTTGCTTGGAAAAAGAAAAAGTAAACTAGAATGACAAAAAACATTTTTTTTTTTTTAATTTGTTTGTTTTTAAGGGCTTTTTTTTTGCAAAAGCAGTTTCCTTTCTTTTTTTTTGTTTGGTCTCGTAGTGCTTCATGTGAACTTGTCATGTAACAGAGAATTAATGATCAGAATGACATATAAGAAATGATAAAGGAAATACTTTTATAATGCAACAACTTCAGCCCCAGCAGTTCAGCCTTTTTTTTTTAAAGTCACAGAGTACAGGTGGATTCTCAATAATATGTCTTTTGGGTGCTACAATAGTGAAATTAAATAGGCGCCGGCTATTTGGGCCTACTGGTGCAGCTAGACCCGGGGGTCTATCTGGGCCTATTTTTGCGCCTCTT
>JBCAUA010055170.1:0-11498 GCA_038406235.1 Peronia verruculata
AACTTTTTTTTACTGTTTTCCTCTAATTTGAACGTGCTGAGTACGATGGAAAAGGTGAAAAGAACCGAACTTGAGGAAGAAAAAAAATCGCCTCCAGGACGCGCCCCCCCCCCTTAAAAAAAACCACACAATGAAATAGTTCCAATGTAATATAGTAACTCCACTTTATGATAGGAGGATCAATGGAAATATACTTAAAAATGAATGTGTTTTATGTGCTCAGTTGTTTGAAACTGTAGCAATGTATTAATTTTTGCAGTGGATGTTACTTCTTTCTGTCATTTGTTACATTGTAACTGTTATGGTACAAAGAGAGCAAAACTGTCTTTAGTGTTTTATCCAACAATTTTGGCAGTATATCGCTCACTACACCTTTTTCAAAGCAAAATTTATTACATGTAACAGTTAACAATGGCTACATTTTCAGGGACTCTTCTTTTGACTTCATCCTTCATCACCCCTGTTTTATTTTAGTAAGTCTCCAGATCAGGACCAATTACTATTCCCTGTAGCCAAGGCATTTATTTCAAGGCATTTAAAAACAATGATCATAGAAAAATAACCAGTGGTATTTCTTTCATGGAATTTTGTGTAACCGTATATGAAATAAAATAAACATATTGACACACATCTTGAGTCAACTTTATCATAGTGCCCAACAGAATACAGTTACACTAATTTTCAATGAAAATATGCAGACCAGGAACAAAAATAAGCAGTAGGTATCCAACAAAGACATACTGCAGTAACTGCTGGCCAAAACAAGATGAAACAACAATGGCTACAAAGGGAAATTACTGTAGTTATTCATCATGCAGCCTAAACTATTCACTATCATTAACCAGTGTGCAGTAAAATATCACAATAGGTGCAATAGTCTGGCTTTATAAGTTAACCTTCAGTTTTCTGTGGCCAGCTGACTTTGAGTGCAAAATTATGTGTCACAAACCAAGCAACATGAATGGATCTTTCATTTTTTTTGTCCAGAACCATTATGATAGCTGTTATAATATGAGCCAATGAAGAAATAACAAAAACGATAAATCAACTGCTTTTATACCTTCCTTCAAAATCCTTCCATTTTCCTTTTCCTGACTCATACTGCCATTGGACTGCCAGTGGAATGGATTTGTATAGCTGTTTCTGATCATCTTCTCTGATAGCTCCAATAATTTGTGTCAGTTTCTTGTGTACTGACAGCAGACCTTCTAACTTAAAACCCTCCATCAGAACTTTACCATTCTCTGGGTTTATTTTCACTCTCACACAATGTTTGGCACCTTCCTCTTCAAGTTCTCTCACCTATGACAGAGAAAAGAAATTCACTGCTTATAAATATTCCACTAATGAAATCTCTATTTATATTTCAGATTTCTGTTGAGACATGTTGGTTTAATTTACTGCAATCATGTCAAATGAAATAAAATGCCAGACACTTGGCAAATTTCATTAAACACTCTTCACTGATGCAACTGAATTTTTTCAAGGATTGATGAGAAACCGCCCTATAGATATGGTCACTTACTTCTTATTGCAGCACTTTTCAGACTAAAATTGTCTTTGACTAAATTTTGTCCAAATTTACACCAGTGGAGAAAGCAATGATGATAGTAAAAAACTACAACTAGAAAAAGAATAAAAATAATGAAATACATACAGTCGAGTCTGCTTAAGTTGAATTTGCCAGGACACCCCTACTGAGAGTTCCTCTTCCACTTTTTTTAAATAGTAAAACAATTCTCAAACAACCTATGGGGCAAAAAAGAGGTGGCAGCCCTTTTGTCCACATGTTCCACATTTTTAAAAATTGTTGTCAGTGTATTTGGGGAAGGCCATACTTTTCAAGCTACGGCCTTCTTGGACATCACACCTCTGACTGTTTACTGCAGAATTTTCATCTTCGACAACAGAAAAAGCTATCTTCTTTTCTTCAATGGGTTAGAAGAAGCCATCATGCAGATCTAGTCTATAGAATAAAGCTAGCGAACTGCAAGCAAAAGAGCGAACATGATGTAAAACCTGACTAGACATATACCAGGTATCGCAATAGTACTGTTCACGTATGTGTTTGACAGTGTCTACATTTACTGTCTTTAGGGCTTGGTGAGAATGGTTGATTATCAATCGACTGCTCGGCATCGCTGCTCCTTTTATGTTGCTCCCCCCCCCCTCCCCTAACACATGGGCCCACTTCACACCCCCCCGGTGTGGGACACATTCACAATACCCCTGTTTGTAAATTAAACTGCCTAATCCCTCTGGCCCCATCCATGACATTGTCTCCTTTGTTTTCTGCGTTGGGTGAGAACGACATGGAGACAACAAAAGCCCGATTTTTACCTTTGTGGCAGTGCTGATCGGTTCAATTTAAAGGAAACTAACAGCGATGGCTTCGAATTATGCAAGAGACTTTTAAAGGGCACAAAGAGAAAAAAAAATCTATTGTTTCGTTTTTATTCGAAATATCAGAAATTCAGATTATCAGAGTTTGGTTTGAGTGAAGTCGCTTGTGCAATGACTGGTAAAAATCCATTGAAAATGAAAATACAGATTAAAAACAAACATGTAGACTTTTATTGCTCATAAACCTAGAGTCTGCCAGAATTCTCAGAACAATATCATTTTTGGACTGCAACAAAAAAGCAGACACAAGAAAATGTATTGGAAAATGGATCTTCAGATCATTCTTATTCATACAGTTCAGTGAAAGTACCTGATAATCATTTATATTTGTAATTTCCTTCAATAGTTCTCTTTCTGCTCTGAATGCACTCTTCAGTGATTGTTCAAGTTCTTGTACGGCCTTCTGAATGTTAAGTGCATTTGTACTGTAGAATCTCAGGTCCACTACTTCTGATACTGTAGTTGTGAAATGTGGTTTGGCAGCATGATCTGCTAAAAAAAAAATTAATAACATCACAGAAGATGGGCATGACCTTAGAGATGTATAAAGTGGTCCAAGGCAAAACACAGCTGTCCAAATATAATATAGTGAAAAAAGTAAATGAACTATTGTACTAGGTGTCTTGTGTTTTCTTTCTACCACCTCCTGGAAACCTCAGTCAGTTCAAGTCCAAAGATGAGGTTTGATTTCAAAGTGTGCCAAATTATTCCCCAGTATATTTTCAGAAAGCACATCTAAATCCAGTTAGAGCAAACTGAAGTTTAAAATTTAGATGGATTTCTTGGTCTTCTTGAAGTTTAGCAGCAAAGCACAAATCATTGTTCTCAAACTTATCAGCATATCATGCCATTCCAGTGTAATTTATCTGGCAATCTTTCTTATGAAACCCAAACAACAGTGTTGGCCAAGAATCCAGAGTTAAACCCAATTATTGGGATCAACTGAGCAAGAAGCTAGATCAGTCTGCTTTGTTTTTTTTTTTTTGCATTTGGGCGTGTCTATAAAATACTACAAAAACACTTAAAACTAAAGAAGATCCGTGCCTGGTGGGTACCCTATATGTTCACTGGTAATTAAAAAAGGGCTTGGGTTGAGCTTTGTCAAAGCATGGTTAGAGATTCTAATGACAACCGGTCAAAGTCTGTATTTATAATAACAAGACGAGTCATAGGTGTACAATTACAGTCCTGAAAACAACCAGCAAAACAAATGTTGGGTGTGTATGGGAGATACTCACCTGTGAAATTTAAGTAATCTCAGTGGACTGATGAAATAGTAAAGGCTGTGTTTTTTCTTTGGAAAATGTGGCTATTTTGCAACAATTCCTGTACAGGCACAAAGGATTGTTATTGCTCTGTGGTATATCAAGAACTATTTACGAAAGGCTCTCCAAGAGTGGGCACAACAGCAACATCAGAGGACAGGCTCTCAAGAGCTCACAAAGCACATGTGACTTTGGAGTATATAGGAAAAGAAAATGTAGAATCTCTCCAACACTCGCCTTACTCAAACTGAGATGAACTCCTTGTGATATTTTCTTATTCCCGTCAGTGAAAGATTAAATGAGAGACCAGCAATTGAGTGACAATGAATAAGTGCTTGCTGCACTCAACAACATAACTGAGGGAATACCTACTGAGGTGCGGAGCCATTCCTTTGTCTCTTACTTTAGGAGGATGCAGTTGTGCATTTAATGCTCAAGCAAAGTACTTGAAGTTTAAAAGTTTCAGCTCTCTCAGACTGAATGAACATAGCTAATCTGAGCATATAAAATGTATAGCTCATAAGATGTTACCCACCATTTCTAGGTGAGACACATTCACCATTTGGTGCACATGGTCCATTGATAGCATAGGCCTCAGCAATGCACAGTCAAAAAGGTTGTAGCAAATGCAGCTGGTCTGGACATTTAATCAAGTTTCATCTTGCAGTTAATTAAAAAATAAAAAAAAAGAGAAAACAGAAATGTTGTGTCTTTGGCATCACTGGTAAACCCCTCTGACTTTTATTTTCTGAACTGCATGCAAATTACTACATGCAAATAAGCTCCAGATCTTGAATTCAGGGTAAGTACTAAAAGTAAAGAAGTTAAGGTATTTTCCAATTTTAGGTGCTCATTTATAGATGAAACAGAAATTGTACCTCGGCGGTGTTTCTCTACATGGTGACTTCTGTCATTTCCCATCAACTGATCCAGTGTCTCTTGACTGTAAACCACCAGCTGGACATTGGTCAGGGAATTTGGTGAACTCTCAGAAAACATTTTCACACCATCAAATATTTTTTTCCTCACCACTTGAAGATCAGCTCTTTTGCTTCCTGAACAGATAGAACATAAATTCACAAGATGATAATGATTTCAATCACAGGAACATAGAACTAGATCTATCTTTAAGTGGCTCCTGTTTTCCTTGAGAATTCTGTGGGCAGAAATTTCGAATTTGGACATTTTCATTGATTTTTAACTGCCAAAGGTTCTTTTGTGTGCATAACAAAGACACGAGACCTCTGAATCATATACATCCTTAACAAAGAAGGCTTGACATGGCTTCCTGACCCAAATAAAGCCAGGGGACCCTTAAGCCACTGAAGCAATGTGGGTTCTCAATCTTCATTCCACATTCCCCAGTGGGCATACAAAACCTCACGGCGTGACTTTTTTTCCACTGTGGAGCAGATACCAAACCACATAGCAATGGCAACTTCTTTGCTGTTAAGCATTTCTGTAAAACGAAATTGTTTAAATATGGTCTTACGCTTAAGGGGGGGGGGGGGTGTCCTGCTATATGAGATTTTGCCCCAAAAATACGATTTTGCTCTTTAGTTTTCTCTTAAAAGTACTGCCTTTTCTGTGCGTAAAAATGGTATCAAAAAGTTGCTAGGTGAGTTCTAACGTCTTTGACCAGCGGTCATTCAACGGTAGACCTAGTGTACTGTCAATCAGGATTTGGCTCTACCTGGCTCCTAAATGGGGCCGTAGATCATCGCGATTTGATTATTTACAGGCAAATGGTGTAAAAAACACTTGAATATCACTTCTCCTAGCAAAATCACGAGTTCCAGTGCCAGGGATGGACACTGGATGACCACAATGAGGCAAGAAAAACTGCTGATCATGCAAATTATCAATGTAAGTGTTCTAAAATGACTTTCCTCGTCCTATAAATGGGGCAATTTTGCTTTGTTTCTGCTACTAATAGCTCACTTGTCGACTGTATGTCATAGTAAAGGTGAAAACACTCTTGGTTTGCGCTAAACATGATATAGGCACACAGAGGCCCTCAAGAACCCGAGAGTGGCTCTTATAAAGATGAGGGGTAGGAAGCAAAATTCGATAAAAGATACGCTCAAAGAGTTAAAAAACGGCAACAAGAGACCCAGAAATCATGCAAGAGGGCTGGTATGTAAAAGAAAGCTGTTCCGAGCCTGAAAGCCAAACAGAAAACTGTTGATGTCAATTTTTTGCGGAAAAAAAACCTTTAAACGCGTTTTTCTCAAAACCCGGTTTTTTCACCGTTTTTTTCTATCTCCTTTTTTTGTTTCCAGACCGATTCAAACCAAATTTAGTATGCATCATTGTCACTACAAGACCCAAAAAGTTACGTATGTGCGTTAAATTCGGGGGGGGGGGGGGTAAGGTTTAGAGAAAATTAGGTTTTTAGTTTGAAAAAAAAATGGCGATTTTTGAATTTTCGCTATATGGCATTTTCAAAAATTTATAGAAAAGTTTGTATTGTATGGAACATTATAAAAATATGTAATTTTTTAGATATTATGTCAAACAATATATTCACCAAGTTTTATCAAGTTTCATTGAAATCCGGCGGAGAAGATAGATTTTGAAATCCGTCAATTTAGGGACGCAAAAATCCAAGATGGCGGCGCTGCTATGGCAACCGTATGAAAAAGTCAAATTTTTTTTTTAACTGCTTTCCTCTAATTTGAACATGCTGAATACGATGGAAAAGATTAAAATAACCTAACTCTAGTAATAAAAAAAAAATCACCTCCAGGACGCGCCCCCCTCCCCCTTAAACCATACAGATTCCGTTGAAGCTCGAGAGGGTTGATGCACTCTTTGTGCAGCATATCATAATGTCCAATGTTTGTGATTTAAATCATAACTACAAACATCGCCATATAATTTTGCAGGGGCCTCCATGGCCATGTGGTTTGGCGTCTGCTCCGTGGTCAGCAACTCACGTCGTGGTTGTGGGTTCGACTCGAGGATCCCGCCACTTGGGAATGGAGGAATACGCAGACTGAAACCTGCATTTTTTCCAGTGACTCAACGGTCCCCTGGCTTCTTGAGTAGGGAGGCCCGACGTCTAGTCCTCTGAAATAATGCTGAATATATTTAGAGGCCCCATATGTAAGTTGGGCACGATAAAGAACCCTTGGCAGTTAGAAATCGACGAAGAGTAGGCGGAGTGCATATTTATATTTGACTTGCTTCACCTTTGGACGAAGTGCGATAAGCTCACCCTTGATCCGAACGTCGCATTTTTTATTATTTTTGTGTGTTCCAGTTAGAGAAATAGGGGTGTTTTACACCTGGGAAATGGGATTAAAGAATCAATAATTATGATTATACTGTAAGTTAAACCCTCCCATGGAACAACGGGAAATAAATCATGTACAACGTCCTCATTTTACATAGACTTCACTATTAGCAATGCTTTACAAGACAAAAAAATGAAAAGTTTACTGTCTCTCTAAGTTCGCTACGGTACGATGAAAAACAAAATCGTTGGTTCACCTTCCAACGTGAACATCACTGCTACAGAAAATGTGATTTTACAACTTCTCTATTGACATTATTTCCATATTATTCCTTCCATATTTGTCCTTGTACGGAAATGTGTATGTATGTGTGTGTATCTGTGCATGTGTATGTATGTTTTCAAACTTGAGTTGCTTTATACTGCACACTTTGTTTAACTTCCAACAAGTCGGTGAGAAACAAAGTTGATGATAATATTTTATTCGTTTGTTTTTGTTGTTGTTTTTACCCTTTCAATGGCTTTAAAAAACTGTAAGTTAAGGTAATAAAGGATTACACCTGGTGTGCTATTATGAGAGTTTTACTTCTTTATTGTTTCAGATTTGCAAATATACTTGGTTTAAAACTTTATCTATAGAAATATAGTAATAACAGAATAACACACACATACACACTTAATAAACATAATAATAATTATACCTAGTACTTACACATACATACATCCATATAAGTACATGTAATAAGGTCCCCTTCGAGAACAGGTCTAACCTATCATACATTAATCGTTTATAAGAAGTCATTTCGTTTACAAGGGAAGAAAAATGGACTTTTGAGGAAGCAAATAGGGCTTTTGATACGTTTGTTTGATGAGAAAATAGTTTGCCAAAGTTTCTGATTGACGCGCCGTCACCCGTACACTTTAACAGGTTGTTGAGGCCTGTTTGCACAAGGAACATAACTCTTGTACTTCTGATGTTGTCCTTTGTGTGCATGTAGCACAGGGAATGGTGTAGAAGTGGCAAGGAAAGACGTCTTCAAAAGCCTTCCTCTGCGCTGCGTGTGAAGAACCGAGGTATGACCCTTCAAGTGTATGTAAGTTAAATTATTAGTACTGTAGACTTTATGAACAGTTACTTTGCTTCTGTTACATTCTCTGTGATGTAAAGATGTTTTCATCTTCTCCGTTCATTTTCTTTCGTTTTGTTGTTGTTGTTTTCTTAGTTTTTTTTTTTTTTTTCGTTTTTTTTTTTTTTTAAATTTTCTTTTTTCTTTTCTTTTTTGTCGTCGATTTTCTCCTCTCTTGATTTAGTTCTTATACATCATATATTTAATGTAGAGTGAGATGACGTTTCTGTTAGTCTGATTTGATAGGAATCGTATTCATTGATTTTTTTTTTTTTCCTTTATTCCAGTCACTCGTTTCATCGTTAGAACAACAGCCTGTTTAATATAGCCTCTCAATTAAGGAACAGGTAATGCAGGCCTGTTTGGGTGGGGAAAAGTAGAAATAAGAAAGACGATAAGAAGACAAAGGACATACAGTGTCCTGTAAGAGTCTTTTTTTTTTTCTTTCTTTCTTTCTTTCTTTCTTTCTTTCTTTTTTTCATAATAATGAAACTTTCCTATTTTGAGAATTTATGTCCTCTGAAAAATATCTAATTATTTATTATAGGTACTATTTAGTTAATGTGGTGTTTCCAGCTTTATGATTGGGAAGGCAGAGAAAATGGTCCCAGCAGCACCCAAATCATACCTGATGTTGGCTTTACTGGCTATGTGTGCATGCTGGATATCATCTGTGTCTACTGATGTGTTGATCACCGTGCCAACCTCACCAGAGTCCACCTCCTCGATCACGGTGTCATTTTCTGAGTTCTTGTTTGGCAGGTAAGTTAACTGTCCAGCTTTTGTTAGTTTCGTAATTCTTTTATAGAACCTGTCATCCACCCAGATTCATCACTTCTGTGTTGTTTATTAGATTACGGGGAGATAAAATGGTTGACGAATCGGAAGACCTCAGATAGATAGAGAGACGGACTGACAGATCGACAAACATAAAATATCATTGTAGATACAGATAAATACTCAGAGAGTGGCTTCTCTTGTGCCGAAAAGATCAAAATTTAAAAAAAAAAGAAAGAAAAGAAAAAGCAAACACATAAATCAAGAAATCCACAGTAAAGAGAAAAGTCACAATCATAGGGTAATTTTTTTTTCTTTTATGTATAACTGTTTGGATAAATTTTTTCATGGACATGTAGAGGAAAAAGAAAGAGAGGGCAAACGATCACACAGGCAGGCTGACGGACAAACCAGCAATTAAGTTAGGGATACACACACAAATAGACTGACAGACTGATTGATTGGTACAGAGTCAACATGATGGACTATGGGATCGGCACAAAAGGAGTCACTTTTAATATAGACGAAATTGTTTATAGTATGTCATTTGCTTTTTTTTTTAAATTGAATTGTTAAGCTAGTTGCCGGTTGGACAGCCTTTTCCTACTTTATAAAATGATGGATTTTGGGATAATCATCATGACATAATCCTGACATTATGTATCTCGGAACGGAAAAAGAAAATGGGTGGTGATCAAAGCTCCGTTTGTTTAACATTACATTGCAAGTTGTCCTGTTGTAGAGATACTCTCCTTTGTCTACATTGTGGGATATACCGTGTCGTGGACAATTCCAGGAATATGGCTTGTTATTGTGCTGTTTATGAGCGTAACAACAATATCAAGCAATGCAGGAAAATAGACTGAACGTTGTGCCTCGCGGAGATTCCGACCAGGACCATTGAGTTTATGTTTCCTGCTTTTTCTTCGGCTCTTCTAACGATAAAACAACCTACGTTTTTCACATTGATTGCAATGCTGAAGTGGAGATGAAGGAAAGAGTAGCATAAATCCCATACTTATGAAATACAGCTTTTTTTTTTTTAAATCTTGGAGTCATGTTGTCAAATTTTGAATGGCTCTATTGAAATGGGAGATATTAAACGTTTCGTACCCCGCACTTCAGAAAACAATTGAAACTCCGTGTGTTTTAATATTTATGGGTTTTTTTTTTTTTTCCCTTGTGTTTGATGTTGTGAACTTTCTTTTTAGTTTATTTTTTTTTTTTTTTTTATTATTTTTATATGTTTTTGTCAAATACTTTTTAACCATTGCCTTATTATGTAAATGTTGCTATTAGTATTGCACAGGTAGCCTTACTGTTAGCCTACTTCTTTTAAGTCTACCAATTCTGTCACTGCTGTAATGCTACTACCACATCTCTGTAACAGTTATACAGCTACTGAAACTACTACACGCAGTTACTACGACGTACGATGCTATTACGACTACCATGAAAATTATAATGTCTTCCATACAATTACTACCGCGATATAGTCACCATTTCTCTGCTGTAAGGACCATCTCCACCAAATCAAATATTGCTAAGATTTGTATAGAATTTGACTGGGGCCAAAATGTAAACCGTTCCACTTCCTGATATTGAAACTACAGAGTCTGACATTTAAATGTGGGCGTTTGCACAGACTTGCATAAGCCATTCATTCACCAAGGGCGGCTTGACGTTTCTGTTGGATGTTACATATAAAGCATTTCTGAACCAAATGTAGAACAAATCCTACATTACATACTTAATCCTTAACGAGTGAAGTTGTCTTACATGGAGTTCAAGTTTACATTTACGATAAAGTGGTTCACTGTTCAAAGGTTCACTGTGTTGTTTATACGTACTATGATATACTGATGTCCCTGACAAAACTGAGGATAAGTTTGTCAAACGGATTTTTCATGACCTGAAGATTATTCGGCCTACTTTTTACTCCTTTTTCTCGTAAGCCGCTAGTTCCACGACTGTGTAACCTTGATGGCTGCTGTTACAAGCTGCCGCATTTTGCCCGAAGGCCTGTTCACATAATAATTGTGATCTTGTACGGCGTCTTACAATATACACTATGTGTATACTACCTAACGTGTATACTTTTCCGCTATGTCACGACCATAGCAAACACAGCCGTGGCAGTAGCATTACATGGACAGCATTATAATATTATATATATTGGCGTTTTAGAACTGGTGACAGCCATTCATATACTGTGTGCTGTGAAGATGCTAGTAAAATGTCTGATAGACGGCACTGTTTAAAACTTAACGGTGTCTCTAATGGAAGAATCAAAGAGAAAATTGCTCATAATAAAATCATTTGTTAAAATTGAACTCAAACACAAAACGGCGGCTTCGATATATGGGATGTACAGAACAATAAAACAAAAAAAAAAAAAAAAGAAGTTTTTGCCCATTTTATCACATGATAAGACAATGAGAACGGTTAGAAATCTCTCACAAACTGTCACTCCATGCATAGCCCAGACCACCCGCGAACTCTACATGGCAAACATTTTTACAATCAAATTACTTCCGTATGGCCTTCCCGACTTCATACTTTACTCAAACAAAATCCCCTAACTACACACACACACACACGCACACACACACACACACGCACACACACACACACACACACACACACACACACACTGCGGCCGTATCACTTTTTTTTTTTTTTACCTCC